>QNTS01000204.1:315462-461221 GCA_003317085.1 Hucho hucho
GAGGGGACAGTAGTGGAGAAGGTGGAAAGTTTTAAGTTCCTCGGCGTACACATCACGGACAAACTGAATTGGTCCACCCACACAGACAGCGTGGTGAAGAAGGCGCAACAGCGCCTCTTCAACCTCAGGAGGCTGAAGAAATTCGGCTTGTCACCAAAATCACTCACAAACTTTTACAGATGCACAATCGAGAGCATCCTGTCGGGCTGTATCACCGCCTGGTACGGCAACTGCTCCGCCCACAACCGTAAGGCTCTCCAGAGGGTAGTGAGGACTGCACAGCGCATCACCGGGGGTAAACTACCTGCCCTCCAGGACACCTACACCACCCGATGTCACAGAAAGGCCAAAAAGATCATCAAGGACAACAACCACCCGAGCCACTGCCTGTTCACCCCGCTATCATCCAGAAGGCGAGGTCAGTACAGGTGCATCAAAGCTGGGACCGAGAGACTGAAAAACAGCTTCTACCTCAAGGCCATCAGACTGTTAAACAGCCATCACTAACATTGAGTGGCTGCTGCCAACATACTGACTTAAATCTCTAGCCACTTTAAACATAGGAATTGGATGTAACAAATGTATCACTAGCCACTTTAAACAATTTTGTATATAATGTTTACGTATCCGACATACTCATATCAAATGTATACACTGTACTCTAAACCATCTACTGTATCTTGCCTATGCCGTTCGGCCATCGACCCAAATCTCTAGCCACTTTAATAATTATAATTGGATGAAATAATGTATCACTAGCCACTTTAAACAATGCCATTTATATAATGTTTACATATCCTACATTACTCATCTCATATATATATATATATATATATATGTGTATATACTGTACTCCATACCATCTACTGCATCTTGCCTATGCCGGTCAGCCATCGCTCATCCATATATTTATATGTACATACTCGTATTCATTCCTTTACTCTTGTGTGTGTATAAGGTAGTTGTTGTGAATTTGTTAGATTACTTGTTAGATACTACTGCATGGTCGGAACTAGAAGCACAAGCATTTCGCTACACTCGCATTAACATCTGCTAACCATGTGTATGTGACAAATAAAATTTGATTTGATTTGATTTGAATCTGTCCTGGAGAAAGTGGTTTTCACAGAGTGCCTCATTTGGAACCCCTCCCTCATGAAAATGCCCATAAAAGGGCATATGAATGCAGTACCTATCGCTTCCTCTGGATGTCCACAGTCTCGAGAAAGTGTTTTGATGCTGTTCAGATGAATTAGAGCAGAGAAGAAGAGGGAATAAGGAAGTGCCTCCTTGGATGTCTATAGTAGTGGGCGCGCGCCCTTGGGAAGCGCACACTGTTTTTCCCCGTCTGTAGAGCTCAGTTTATATTCCGGTTGATTTATTATAGTAAATATACGTAAAAGTGTTCCTAAGGATACATTTAAAATGATGTTTGATTGTTCTTGGACAAGTTTATAGGTATAAGTTGAACGAGTTCTAGTCACGTTTCAATGGAGGTGTGGACGCTGTAGTTTCTGATTATAACGCGCGAACCAAATGGAGATTTATGGATATAATACATTACTTTTTCTAACAAAAGAACCATGGATTGTCTTCGTTGGACACTTAGGATGACCTCAGCAGAAGTTCTTCAACAGGTAATTGATTTGTTTTTGCTGTGAAATGTGTTGTGTGTGCCACGCTGGCTAATGAATTCATGGCTATGTGAAAAGTATGTGAGGTGCTGCCCTCAAACAATCAAATGTAGTGCTTTCGCCGTAAAGCCTTTTTGAAATCTGACAACGCTGTGATATTGCCAAGAAACAGAGCTTTTGATGAGTATGAAACACTTGTATATTGGTGGATGTTTAATAATTCAACTTTGGGATTTTGAATTTGGCGCCTCACATTTCACCTGGTAGTGTCGGGAGTGGGGCGCTAGCGCGAGAGGTTAATGAGAGGTTAATGGCCATGTACTCTTATAATCTCCACTCCGCCCAGTCAGAAGAGGACTGGCCACCCCTCAGAGCCTGGTTTCGCTGTGTCTTCTTAGGTTCCTGCCTTTCTAGGAGTTTTTCCTAGCCACTGCTTCTACATTGCTTGCTGTTAGGGGTTTAAGGATGGGTATCTATCTGTATAAGCACTTTGTGACAACTGCTGATGCATAAAGGGACTTCAATAAAATGTGATTGAGTAGTTGTACAACATAAATACATTGGGTTAGCTGACAAAATATTTGAAAAGGTCCTTTTATCGAGTCTCCAATATGGGATAACTGCCATTATTACGAATGCGATGCATGTGTATTTTCAAAATGGTACATACCGTATTTGAAAGAGTATGTTAAACTTTCATTGAATACCAGATACATATTTTTGGAATATGAGATGACACTAACCCAGTAATTACTTTTATTGGCAATCTATATGAATTAGCTCTTCAATAAAAAAAATAACCATTCAAATATTAAACATGATCATATTTGACAATAGGATATGATTATTAGAAATTCCAATCATGGCTATATTAACCCGAATATGATTTTAATCAGAACCGTGCCTTTATAAAAAGTGGTTAGATGTTTCTTTGCAGCAAGACTTTTCCTGACCTAACTTATGTCATGACATCCAATTGCAATCATAGTTAGGTGCAATCTCACTAAAGATGGTCTAACCGAACTACCGCGTGTTGTTTCCGAAGCGAAACAAAAAACGGTTGAATAAAGTCAATACAAATCAAGTTACTGGGTATGAACATCACGTCATCATACAATTCATTGTCAACATAAAAATATGTTTAGAAGAGGTTCATAGATCTGAGATTCTCTCCTTTCAAGCATATTCCGCGTGATACCATAATGTGCAGTGCATGAACGCACTCAAATTCTACAGCTCGTATGGCTTGACCGATCATTTTCAGGATAGGTTGACTGCAGTGAGGATTCCCCACGTGCAATCAGTTATCGTATAGCAAGCCAGGAGGCAAAACAGGTTGCATGCATTTCCATTTAGGGGCCAACAGTTCAACGTGAGTCCTTAAAATGAAATGCAGGCCTACTCACCTCCACCCCTGTATAGTTTTCGAAGAAAAATAGGACGAGGCTCTGGTAGATGTTATAGAGGTGGTCGTCCATCCTGCGGTATAGTCTTGATGGTAGGACAGCAGTAAGCACACGACATGCACCCCATGACAGCACATATGCCGGAGCTGTGCCTAGCATGACCACTGCAGGAAACCAGTACCGCAACGAGTACGTGTGCACAACCAGGGAGAGCAGCATTCTGTACTACTGCACACTTATAGCTTGTTCAACTAGCTATAACTATAAGATAGATGCACGTTCACTTCTCGGTTGACTGTTTTCTGTTGAAAGTAAGCTAGGATGAGAAGTTGCAAATATAGCTTATACAACCGCCACATTGTAACACCACATGTCAACGTTATGCATATCGCAACAGCTCAATGTAACAACCGGCAAACGACCTCGAATCTCCGATAGCCAGCTAACTTTACCTAGCTAGCTAAGCTAAATTACTTCGCGGCTAAACACTGCTCAACCGGCACATGAACCAAACGAATGGTTTCGTACAAAACCACGGTTAAAACTGCAGTGGTAAATCATTACTACATGCTTCGCATATAAATTATCCTCGGTCAACAGTGAAGTTTTAGTTCAAAAACTGCCTCTAGCAAAGTCACACACACGCCTCCTCATGGACTCAATGGGGTAATCTCAATCGCATTCTCCTTGCCTCCTCAAAAGCCATTGGAGGAGTAGGTCGGAGGGGCGGGACTTCTGTCTTTCTCATCCAATGGGGTTTGAGGAAGAGCGAGGACGCAATTGCGATTGGTCCGTGCTATACGGGATCATTGGGACGTCTCTACCCTACTGAAGTTGACATTTTAAATAAAATGTTTAAATTAATAAGATAAGGGTTAATGTTAAGGTAGGGACATCCCACTGAGCCAACATAGCACTGGCTATTGAAATTCTACCCATGTTTAATAATGAGTCATGCTATCTGGGGGTCCTTGGGGCTTCTGTACCCTAATCTTAACCCGTACCTGTGTAACCCGTACCTGAGTAACCCGTACCTGAGTAACCCGTACCTGAGTAACCCGTACCTGAGTAACCCGTACCTGTGTAACCCGTACCTGTGTAACCCGTACCTGAGTAACCCGTACCTGAGTAACCCGTACCTGAGTAACCCGTACTATGCTGCAGTAGCGAACGACCAGTTGAAAACACCGGAAGGGTTGTGGGACGCAGTGAGCATCGCAACTTCCTTTTAAATAGGTAATTCGTTGATTGAAGCCACACCCACCAAACGGGAGCAAACTTACCTCAAACGCCTTGTTCACACCAACAGGGATTTGGTACACCAGAAGTACATTACACATCTATCACACCTACAGCATCATTGCGTTTTGGTACACCAGAAGTACATTAATTTCCAATGGAACGCTGAGTTTGCCTTGCAGCATTGTGTTGCAGAGGCAGTTGCAGTGCGTTCTGTGGTGCATATGTTGGATTTATAAATTTTTTTTATCATCAAACTATGTGTAGATGGCTTGACAGAAATGGTAGCAGAAGGTGAATGTTGAACTTTTGTTGCAAGCATATCCAGATGATGCTGCGTACTATTTTGCGCAATGACACTGTAGGTGTGATCAAGGTGTTTGCCTTGCAGCATTGAGTTGCAGAGGCAGGTGCGGTACATTCTGTGTGGCACATACCTTGTATTTATCAAACATATATTTTAAATTGTATACTGTAGACATCTTGACAGAAATGGTAGCAGAAGATGAATGTCAAACTTTTGTTGTACACATATCCAGATGCTGTTGCATACCAATTTGCCCAATGATGCTGTAGGTGTGATCAAGGCGAAAGTCTGTTCAAGAAAGTTTTGGGGAAACTTGTCATTCAGTACAAACCCGTTCCGCAAAGTAGCAAACTGAATGCACCTCTAGTGTCTCATGTCAGATGGCGTCACTCCTATGCTACTCTCGTCCCTAATCATCATCATCATGCACTACTTCAAACTAGGAAACTCAGAAATGTCTGACTTGCTAACTGGTTGAAAGTGGCAGTGGCACCTTTATAACTACAACCATTTGGCAAGTCGGAAATGTCAGTTTCCTAGTTCCAACTACCACATAAATGCGGAATCAGTGTAGACGGCAATGACCCTAAACCCTACCCTTACGCCTCGATCACACCTACAGCGTCATTGCGCAAAATGGTACGCAGAATCATCTGGATGTGTGCAACAAAAGTCCAACATTCACCTTCTGCTACAATTTCTGTCAAGTGGTCCACGCATACAGTTTGATGCATATGTTCGATAAATCCAACACTTTTGCACCACACAGAACACACTGCAACTGCCACTGCAATGCAATGTTGCAAGGCGCAAACAGCATTCCATTGGAAATTCATCTCCTTCTGGTGTAGAAATGCAACAACGCTGTCGGTGTGATCGAGGCTATACCATAACGCAATCACTTACATTTAAACTCAACTGAGGTAGGGACATCCCAAGGAACCCGGATAGCAAGGACAGTTGAATAATAAGACATTATGCCTCCATCACACCTACATTGCATAAATTGGTACGCAGCATTTGGATATGCTGTTTGCCTTGCACCACACAGAAAGTTAAACATTCACCTTCTGCTACCGTTTCTGTCAAGCTGCCGACGTATACAATTTGATGCATACTTCAATAAAATCCAACATATGCACTACACAGAATGCACTGCAGCTGCCTCTGCAATGCAATGCTGCAAGGTAAACAGAGCATTCCATTGGAAATGAATGTACTTCTGGTGTACCAAAATGCAATGACACTGTTGGTGTGATGGAGGCTGGAGGCGTAAGCCACTTGCCAACATTGTGCAAGCTGATTGGTTTAAAGAAGAGTTCTGAGATTGGTGGTTGCTAAGGGTGGATGACAGTTGCTAATGTGCTGGTGTCAGGGAAAAGTTTTAACGGGATACTTGGGACATCCCATCGCTGACATCACCCCCATTTAAGTTGACATTTAAAACGTTATAAAGGTCCCAATGCAGCAGTTTTGGTTTTTATCTCAATATCAAATAATTTCTGGGTAACATCTAAGTACCCTACTGTGATTGTTTTCAATTAAATTGGTAAATAAAATAGCTTCTTGGAACATGGAAAATTATGTTATTGGCCAAAAGGTTTGGAACTGTTATTTGTAACTAATTCCCCAGGCAGGCATAAACTCCACCCACCAAAACAGGCGGACATTTCAGGCTGTCTTTTCAAACAACTCTTACACTAAAAGGGTATTATAATTTTCACAATATTATTCTAACCTTGTGGAAATATAAAACATAGGGAAATCGTGTTTTTTGGCTGCACTGGGCCTTTAAGGTTAGGGTAAGGACGTCCCAAGGACACGGCATTTTACTAACCCTGGTGTCAGTGCTAGATGCCAGCAGCAGTAAAGCAAGATCTGCCGAAAACTAAGGCTGAGTTTTAAAGTTATTTAGGTAGTAGTGTCTCTGATGAAACCTGACAAGTGTGTGACCTGTGCTATCCAGTATAACTTGACAGTAAATTACTGAGTGAATGTTAAATAGATACTGTATAAGCACTGGCCTGGTCCCAGATCAGTTTGTGTCGTATAACCAGCTATCTTTGATGCATAGTAAACTCCTATGACATTAAAGCACTGCTTTGACAATAGACTCATCTTTGAATTGGAACTGTGATGAGTGGATGGACTGACATGACTAGTTTTGTGACAAATAAATCACAAATAGAGATGTCCTTATATTTCCGTCTATATCAAACAAAAACCTGCAAAGTTATGCTGCGATGAGAACATTTTGACAAGGTAAAAGTTTTATTAAATAGAATGCAATAACAGTAGAAAGTCAATTCACACTCAAGGGAAAAAAAAGCCAAAACGATTTCCATTTGTGTTCTCTCCATGTTTGGGTCCAACTTCATATTACCGGGACTTCCATTCCAAGTCATACTTCTCATATGGAAGTTGCTTGAGATGTGTGATACAATCTAGAGGAAAAAGGAAGTCAATGAATGCCATTGTTAAAGAAACAATCAAAAAACAATCACAACATTTAGTAACATAATACAAATATTCATGAACATTTGGGGTAGGTGCAACATGAGAAACTGTCAAGGGTTTGAGTGAGAGGTGTCTCCAAGTGGCTATACAGCTATTCAAAGTGTGCCCAGTTCCTAAGTAATTTCAATGCACTTTTATAACTCAAGGAAAGAGCCTTCAACTATTATTAGGTGCTTTCTGGAGCTCTCCTAGCTGTTCCATTGAGGAACTGAAGCAAGCCGTTTTTTGTTTGGAATGCAGCCATGCACCCCACCTTCACGCAATTACTGTTGTTATGCAATCCAAAACCAGCCCATCACAAATCGCAATCTGGGTCAGGTGGGCATCATTTGAAAGCTTATTCTATTGCCAACATGACTAGCGAAGTTATAAAATACGACCTTGCAGTGTTAGGCTTTCCCAAGGTACTTCAGAGAACCATAAACATTTTGGTGCATATGGAATGTCATGAATGCATTCAGGTGAGTCTTCCATGGCCATTTTCTTCACAACACAGAGAACATAGGCCCATTCTGTTCAGAATAACCTGGGGTATGACGCCATGTCATTCTTGTAACTATAAAGCATCATTGCGATCGATGCTGTAAAGGACATGAGTTGGAAATGTGAAGTGCACATTTGGACTCATGAGTAGACTTCTAATTTTTCCAAACACATCGAGTGCTCTTGATTTACAGCACTCCCCTTAGTGAGACAACACCACAATGTGCAAATGTAACCCAATTTGCGGGAAGGATGGGGGCCTCGTTGCGGGCGATACTCCGGCTTAGAACTTGAATCCCATACATCGCAGTAAAGCGGAGACCCAGACCCTGCTCTGTAAAGCCGCTGTGTTACAATTTAAGTGCTTATCAGTGACGAAATCTACATTTTTCAACATGGGATGGAGAGTAAAAGGGCTACACATGAATTAACACTGGGCTGACATCTTACCCAGCACCCACTGCTCGGATAGAATCCTGCTCCCTTCTGGTCTCTTGCCGTTGTACTCCCCTATGCAGAGGCCTGTCTGCCGGACCGTTTTGCAGATTGTGCCCCCACACAGCTGGATGAGCTCCACCAGGCTGTGGGTGGGAGGCTGGGTGTTCCGGGAGACAAACATCGCAGGCTGACCCAGGAAGAGGTCCTGTTGGTGCTCCCCTGCAGACAGGTGCTGCTGCAGACGGCAGATCTGGGAGGAGAGACATGATAGGGTCTTAGATGGGATGTCTTTTCAGGAAGAGTGGAGTTGTTTGCAGCGGTATTTAAAAAGAGCTCATCTTAATATAGCTAAAAGATGAGTTATTCAGAAATGTACATTTTGTATATGTATTGTGCATTTGCCTGACCATTAGTTGTTACAACTCAAGTGTGTTGCAGTGTTCTCTTTTCACAAGGAGAGGGCAGAAAAACACCTTGAATTTGTAAATATATTGAACAAAAATATAAACACAACACGTAAAGTGTTGGTCCCATGTTTCATGAGCTGAAATAAAAGATCACAGAAATTTTCCATACCCACAAAAATCATACTTCTCTCAAATGTTGTGTACAAATTTGTTTACATCCCTTTTAGTGAGCATTTCCCCTTTTCCAAGATATGCCACACCTGTCAGGTGGATGGACTATCAAGAAGTTGAAACAATATGATCATTATATAGGTGCACCTTGTGCTGGGGACAATAAAATGCCACTAAAATGTGAAAATTTGTCACAACACAATGCCACAGATGTCTCAAGTTTTGACAGAGCGTGCAATTGGCATGGTGACTGCAGGAATATCCACTAGAGCTTTGCCAGAGAATTTCATATTCATTTCTCTACCATAAACTGCCTCCAACGTTGTTTTAGAGAATTCAGCATTATGTCCAACCAGCTTCACAACCACAGACCAGGTGTATGGCGTTGCGTGGGTGAGCGGTTTGCTGATTTCAACGTTGTGAACAGAGTGCCCCATGGTGGCGGTGGGGTTATGGTGTGGGCAGGCCTAAGCTACGGACAACAAACACAATGGCATTTTATCGATAGCAATTTGAACGAAAGAAGATACCATGACGAGAACCTATGGCCCATGGTGAGGCCCATATTTTTAAAGGTATCTGTAACCAACAGTTGCATATCTTTATTACCATTCATGTGAAATCCATAGAATAGTGCCTAATGAATTTATTTCAATTGACTGATTTCCTTATATGAACTGTAACTCAGTAAAATCTTTGAAATTGTTGCATGTTAAGTTTATAATTTAGCCAAATTTCATACAAACAAACAGAGTTGCTGTTGTCATTATCTGTACAATCAGATGCCCTCCAAAAAGCTTAACCGATTCGGACTCCAAATCACCCCATCTACCATTTCCCCACTTGAAGAACAACCTACTAACTTGGTATCTTGACAACTGTTGAATTGAAATTACATTTATGTGAAATACAACACGATATGAAAGGGATTTGAGGTTCGAATTGAAAATAAGTGTGTCTGCCAGAGTGAACCATAACAACCCTTAGCAGTATAACATACACTACCCGTCCAAAGTTTTAGAACACCTACTCATTCAAGGGTTTTTCTTTATTTTTACTATTTTCTACATTGTAGAATGATAGTGAAGACATCAAAACTATTACATAACACATATGGAATCATGTAGTAACTTTGGTCTGGAGTCCAAATTTGAGATTTTTGGTTCCAACCGCAATGTCTTTGTGAGACGCGGTGTGGGTGAACAGATGATCTCTGCATGTGTATTTCCCACCGTAAAGCATGGAGGTGGTGGTGTTATGGTGTGGGGGTGCTTTGCTGGTGACACGGTCAGTGATTTATTTAGAATTCAAGGCATGCTTAACCAGCATGGTTACCACAGTACTCTACAACGATACACCATCTCATCTGGTTTGCGCTTAGTGGGACGATCATTTGTTTTTCAACAGGACAATGACCCAAAACACACCTCCAGGCTGTGTAAGGGCTATTTTACCAAGAAGGAGAGTGCTGGAGTACTGCATCAGATGACCTGGCCTCCACAATCCCCCGACCTCAACCAAATTGAGATGGTTTGGGATGAGTCGGACCGCAGAGTGAAGGAAAAGCAGCCAACAAGTGCTCAGCATATGTTGGAACTCCTTCAAGACGGTTGGAAAAGCATTCCAGGTGAAGCTGGTTGAGAGAATGCCAGGAGTGTGCAAAGCTGTCATCAAGGCAAAGGGTGGCTATTTAAAGAATCTCAAATATATTTTGATTTGTTTAACACTTTTGGTTACTACATGATTCCATGTGTTATTTCATAGTTTCGATGTCTTCACTATTATTCTACAATGTAGAAAATAGTCAAAAGAAAAACCATGAATGAGTAGGTGTTCTAAAACCTTTGACCAGTAGTGTATATGTTATAACAGGAGTCATGATGAACGATTACATGTCTTTTTGGAATCTGGGCCCACGCTTATTTACTTGTAATGATTGAAAATACAAAGGGGGAAAAAAGCTAACCACATGGAAAGAACTCATTCCACTCATTTTGTTTACTGCTTTCCATTGTGTAATTTTAGCAATGGATTTAATGTCTTAGGTTCATAACGGTGCACATTTTGGAGGTTGGACAAGGTGTAGAGCATTGTACCTTATACTAAGCTTAATCTAAAGGTGATCCCCTACTCAGACCAGGTAGACAATTACATTTCACTTTGAGGATACATGTTGGTTACCTCGGACTCCAATCCACATCTCTGTGTGAGTAATACCTCTGTATCCACAGCCTCTAGGGGTGGACGATGGGAAGTAAGCCTTATTGTGCTGAGAATCTAAGAGATAACAAAAGTCCTATGACATTGGCTGACACAGCTCATAGCTTGTAGTAATACATCAAAGATGAAATAAAATGCCATTCTCCGCACCTGGTTTGATTTCTTGGATTGCGGTCTAGGCTGTCCATTCTCCTTGCCTGGAAGCAATGAATGAGAACATACATGCAGTCTTCGCTGACATTGTGCTCCATCTTAAGACTACGGAGTGGTGCTCTAAACTGCAGGGGAAGTTTGGAGTGCTGCTCCAGTAGGGTTGCAAAATTTCAGTAACTTTCTGCAAATTCCGTGGTTTTCCAAAAATCCAGGTTGAAATTTTCCTTAAATCATTCAGAAATAAGCACAAAACCCAGAATCCTCAAACCAAGTTTTCTAGAAAACCTGGGAATTTTGGGGAAAATTACTGGATTTTGCAACCCTAGTGTCCAGCATGGGTCGGTTGCCAGGCTGAAAGGGACAATCTGCTCCTTTTTGAATGAGTGCCAGAAAACAGGCAGTAAAGCATTTTGGTCCTCCTCTGTACATAGCAGCAGCCTTTTTATCACAATATTATCAAGGGTTTGTCAAATGGTTCAGAGGGAGAGTAACTGAGCATTGAAAGTAAATTGTTCACTTCATGGGGCATGATACTAGTGGTGGATTCATAATTAAGACATTATTATTTTGAACTGGCTAGCCAGCTAGCTAACTAGCTAGCAACGGACAAAAGCATTGTTTAGAAAATTGCTTTTAGTTGCTTGGCTTGCTAGGCTGACGTTTACTGAATTCATTTTTAAAACAGATTAGTGTTAAAATAGAGAAAATATGCTATTTGGAGCACCGGGCTGCTGATGTCATGCAGAGGCTGTTGTTTTGTGTACTTTTTCATAACGACAATTTTAATGTCAGACGACAATAGAGCGTTCATGATGTCGCTACGACAATTGTCTACAGACATATCGATAGACAGACTGTAAACAAGCCATTAGGCTATATTGCAAATTAGTGCTGTCATATGTGTTCTCTGAATCAACACCTACCCTAAGTGTTTATTACTACAGGATTCCAGACTAACATTTTCCCCTGGTGTCACTGGTGCCTCTAACCTTTAGTTGGTGGCACTAGTGCATGATTTGGTGGGATCCAAGTTCTTCGAGTGGTGTAAAGTACTTAAGTAGTTTTTTTGGGTATCTGTACTTAAAGAAAATAATGTACTTTTTCACTCCATACATTTCCCTGACACCCAAAATTACTTTTTGACAGGAAAATGGTCGAATTCATACACTTAAGAGAACATCCCTGGTCATCCCTACTGTCTCTGATCTGGTGGACTCAAACAAATGCTTTGTTTGTAAATTATGTCAGTGGTGGAGAGTGCCCCTGGTTATCCGTCAATAAAAAGGTAAATGGTGCCATCTGGTTTGCTTAATATAAGGAATTTTAAATGGTTTATACTTTTACTTTTGATACTGAAGTACATTTTAGCAATTCCATTTACTTTTGATACTTAAGTATATTTAAAATCAAATTCTTTGACTTTTACTCTAGTATTTTATTGGGTGACTAACTTGAATCATTTTCTATTAAGGTATCTTTACTTTTACTCAAGTATGACAATTGAGTACTTTTTCCACCAACTGCATTTTGAAATGTTATACGATCATCATGCATCTCTCTGAAGCTCATGGGGCAGAGAGGACAGTGGTTCGCTCATCACAGCAGGATACCCCAGAGAAACAAGCACAGCGGCAGGGCAGAAACTTTCATTAGAGAAATCATGAGGATAATGCACTTTATCGTTTGACCAAATCATGGTTTTAGCCGCCACAAAAATAGGAAGTTTTGAGTGAGGTGATCACGAAGAACGTGCTCCTACGTTTATAGGCACCATTTCCATTTTTTACGATCAATGATCTTGGCAGTCTGAGGACGAGTCGGAGCAGGTATCTTTGCCGATCCCTTGTTTGACTTTGAGTAACCTCAGCCTATCAGAAAACCGGGCTGGTCCATCTTGGTAGGGGGGCCGGCCGTTGCCCACTGATCAGCCAACGGCTCATTATATAGTATAACAAAAATTTAAACAAAAAACTATAGGCCCATGGGCCGCCGGCCATGTCACATTTACATTTTTTTTTTTTTTATATATATACAGTGCATTCGGAAAGAATTCAGACCCCTTGACTTTTTCCACATTGTTACGTTAAAGCCGTATTCTAAAATTGATACAAATATTTTTTCCCCCACCTGATCAATCTACACAATGACAAAGCAAAAACAGGTTTTTAGACATTGCTAATTGATCTAAAAATATCACATTTACATGAGTATTCAGACCTTTTACTCAGTACAAGTTCATTTGGCAGCGATTACAGCCTTGAGTCTTCTTGGGTATGATGCTACAAGCTTGGCACACCTGTATGTGGGGAGTTTCTCCCATTCTTCTCTGCAGATCCTATCAAGTTCTGTCAGGTTGGATGGGGAGAGTCGCTGCATAGCTATTTTCAGATCTCTCCAGATATGTTTGATCGTGTTCAAGTCCGGGCTCTGACTGAGCCACTCAAGAGACTTGTCCCGAAGCCACTCCTGCGTTGTCTTGGCTGTGTGCTTAGGGTCATTGTCCTGTTGGAAGGTGAACCTTAACCTGCTTCAGAGCACTCAGACTGGGGTTTTCATCAAGGATCTCTGTACTTTGCTCCATTAATCTTTGTCTCGATCCAGTCTAGTTTCCCAATCCTTGCCGCTGAAAAACATCCCCACAACATGATGCTGCCACCACCATGCTTCACCGTAGGAATGGTGCCAGCGTTTATTTATATTTATATTATGTTCTCAAAGCATTTTCATAACATAACGTTCATCAAGGTTACCTAACATCGACATGTAAAACAACGTAGGTTGATTTGAGCATTTCAGTGCCACTTAGGTCCAACCCAAATTTTACTTCCGCTTTATCCCACCCACTTTATCCCAACCCCTTCCGAAAGATACATATAAAGTTTGGAGAGGTTGGAGCAGTGGACTGCCACACTGGGCGACCGTGGAGCAGTTTTGCATCTTTGAAAATATGTTGTCTTTAATGATCTTAAAATGTGTCCCAAGAACAAACTACTATTGAATTAACTAAACATACCCTCTACACCAGGTATTCCCAAACTGGAGTACGGGCAATGCTTTCGGGAGTACGCCAAATAAAAATGTGATTCACATTTAAAAAACAAAAAGTTTTATTTTTATTCACATTTTCAAACAGTCCAACGGGCTATACATTTGGGTGAGGTTTTTTTCCTCACCTGAGTAGCCTCGTTTCACTGCCAAAAATAAAATTAAACCATCTAAACAACAACAATGTCAAATACAGGTAGCCTAGTCAAATAATTAACATCACATTAACCGTTACTCTCTCACGGGAATTCCACTAACGGTCCGTACGTAGCCAAACGTAGCTCCTGCTCATTCTGTTTGCTCGAAAATGGATGGTTAAAAAAAGTAAGGCCCGCATCCATAAAGACACATACCAGCTCTACTGGTAGTACTGTTACTACCAACAGTACTACACCTGTCGACAACACAAGCTGTTCCGCTTCCACGAGCACATCCAATGCTAGCATCAGTAATTCTACATTTGTTGTTAGCCCAACTAGCATGGACAGTTGTGAAACTAATGCAGCCGAAGAGCTACTGCACCCTTACCCGGGAAAGCACTGAACAACAGACAGGGACTTGGACCATCGAAAAGGCGCAAATATGATGAGAACCACAATGATTTGGGGATCAGTTATTTTGGGAGTAGTGCCTATCCTCAGCTACAGTGTGTTATTATCTCATCACTTGATGAAACCTTCACTCTTGCGCAGACATTTAGAAACACAAACGTGCCATTTTGAAAAAAAAGCCACAGAAGTTTTTTTTAGCAAGAATTAAGACGACTTTCGAGTAGTAAGACATGTATAAAAGCAACAGATACCATTAATAAGTAGGGACTAACAGCGTCTTATATGGTGAGCTACTGAGTGGCTAGGCAAGCCCCATACTATTGTGGAGGACTTAATTATTCCTGCTGCAGCGGATATGTCTGGGACAATGCTGGGGGAAAAGGCCAAAAAAACTATACAGACAATGCCTTCATCAAACAACACTGTTAAACGACGCATCAGTGACATGGCAGGAGATGTTTTGAAACAATTGCCGCTTCGCATACAAGCCATTGAATTCTATGTGTTACAGCTGGATGATTCAACAGACGTGGCGGGCCTGGCACAGCTCCTGGTATATGTCTGTTACGTTTATGGGGGGTCAATTAAGGAAGAAATCCTCTTCTGCAAACCACTGGAAACCAGGACAACAGGAAAGGTATTGGACAGCTTTGTGACATCAAATGGACTTTGGTGGTCAAGATGTGTTGGTATCTGTACTGATGGCGCAAAAGCCATGACAGGGAGACCTAGTGGAGTGGTAACGCGCGTGCAAGCAGTTGCTCCCAACGCCACTTGGGTACACTGCAGCATCCATCGAGAGGCTCTTGCTGCCAAGGGAATGCCTGACAGCTTGAAAGACGTTTTGGACACTAACAAAATTAACAATTTTCACTGTAAAGCAAGGCCCCTGAACTCTCGTGTATTTTCTGCACTATGCAATGATACGGGCAGCGACCATGTAATGCTTTTACGACATACAGAAGTGCACTGGTTATCAAGGGGCAAAGTATTTAAAAATTTTTGAATTGAGAGACGTGCTTAAAGTTTAAATTTACTGACCATAATTTTCACTTGTCTGACCGCTTGCATGATGAGTTTCTCACACAACTGGCCTATCTGGGTTATATTTGTATTAATTCGACCTGAATAATCTGAATCTAGCATTACAGGGACTCTCCGCAACTATTTTCAATGTGTGGGACAAAATTGAGGCTATGATTTAAGAAGTTTGAGCTCTTCTGTGTCTGCATTAACAAGGACAACACACAGGTCTTTCCATCAAATGAACTCAAGCTTACAGACAATGTTAAATGTGATATAGCGAAACACCTGAATGAGTTGGGTGAGCAAATACGCAGGTACCGTCCCGAAATGGATGACAAACAACTGAATTCGTTATCCCTTTCATGCCCTGTCTCCTGTCCACTTTCCGATATCTGAACAAGAGAGCCTCATCAAAATTGCAACAAGCGGTTCTGTGAAAATGTTATTTAAATCAGAAGCCACTGCCAGATTTCTGGATTGGGCTGCGCTCAGAGTATCCTGCATTGGCAAATCGCGCTGTTAAGACACTGAGGCGCTTTGCAACCACATATCTATGTGAGAGTGGATTCTCGGCCCTCATAAGCATGAAAATGAAATACAGGCACAGACTACGTGTGGAAAATGATTTAAGACACTCTCTCCAATACAACCCAACATTGCAGAGTTATGTACAGTTGAAGTCGGAAGTTAACATACACTTAGGTTGGAGTCATTAAAACTAGTTTGTCAACCACTCCACAAATTTCTTGTTAACAAACTATCGTTTTGGCAAGTCGGTTAGGACTACTTTGTGCATGACAAGTAATTTTTCCAACAATTGTTTACAGACAGATTATTTCACTGTACCACAATTCCAGTGGGTCAGAGGTTTACATACATTACAAGTTGACTGTGCCTTTAAACAGCTTGGAAAATTCCAGAAAATTATGTCATGGCTTTAGAAGCTTCTGACATAATTTGAGTCAATTGGAGGTGTACCTGTGGATGTATTTCAAGGCCTACCTTCAAACTCAGTGCCTCTTTGCTTGACATCATGGAAAAATCAAAAGAAATCAGCCAAGACCTCAGAAAAAGAATTGTAGACCTCCACAAGTCTGGTTCATCCTTGGGAGCAATTTCACAACGCCTGAAGGTACCACGTTCATATGTACAAACAATAGTACGCAAGTATAAAGACCATGGGACAACGCAGCCGTCATACCACTCAGGAAGGAGACACGTTCTGTCTCCTAGACATGAACGTACTTTCATGCAAAAAGTGCAAATCAATCGCAGAACAGCAGCAAAGGACCTTGTGAATATGGTGGAGGAAACTGGTACAAAAGTATCTATATCCACAGTAAAATGAGTCCTATATCGACATAATCTGAAAGGCCGCTCAGCAAGGAAGAAGCCACTGCTCCAAAACTGCCATTAAAAAGCCAGACTACGGTTTGCATCTGCACATGGGGACAAAGATTGTACTCTTTGGAGAAATGTCCTCTGGTCAAATGAAACAAAAATAAAACTGTTTGGCCATAATGACCATTGTCATGTTGGAGGAAAAAGGGGGAGGCTTGCAAGCCGAAGAACACCATCCCAACCATGAAACACGGGGGTGGCAGCTGCAGAAGGGACTGGTGCACTTCACAAAATAGATGGCATCATGAGGTAGGAAAATTATGTGGATATATTGAAGCAACATCTCAAGACATCAGTCAGGAAGTTAAAGCTTGGTCGCAAATGGATCTTCCAAATGGACAATGACCCCAAGCACACTTCCAAAGTTGTGGCAAAATGGCTTAAGGACAACAAAGTCAAGGTGTTGGAGTGGCCATCACAAAGCTCTGACCTCAATCCCATAGAAAATTTGTGGGCAGAACTGAAAAAGTGTGTGCGAGCAAGGAGGCCTACAAACCTGACTCAGTTACACCAGCTCTGTCAGGAGGAATGGGCCAAGATTCACCCATCTTATTATGGGAAGCTTGTGGAAGGCTACCCAAAACGTTTGACCCAATTTAAACAATTTAAAAAGGCAATGCTACCAAATACTAATTGAGTGTATGTAAACTTCTGACCCACTGGGAATGTGATGAAAGAAATAAAATCAGAAATAAATAATTCTCTACTATTATTCTGACATTTCACATTCTTAAAATAAAGTGGTGATCTTAACTGACCTAAGACAGGGAATTTTTACTAGGATTAAATATCATGAATTGTGAAAGACTGAATTTAAATGTATTTGGCTAAGGTGTATGTAAACTTCCGACTTCAACTGTACATCCTTTCAAGCACACCCTTCTCATTAACCTGTGGTGATTTATTCACAATTTTCGATTAACAAATAAAGTCATATGTAAGATGGTTAAATAAAGATCAAAATGATTGATTATATTATTATGTGTGCCCTGGTCCTATAAGAGCTCTTTGTCACTTCCCACAAGCGAGGTTGTGACAAAAAGTCACACTCGTTCTTATGTTTAATAAATGTATCGTATAGTGTGTGTGAGAGTGCGCTGACTCTGGTGCTAGAGGGGGTACGCAGATGGAGGTTGAATGTTTGAAGGGGTACGGGACTATAAAACATTTGGGAACCACTGCTCTACACTATACACCAGATGTAGCCTATTGTGTCTATAGAGCCTTGTAGCATCCACAAAGGGGCATGAAGCAGATTGGGTTTTGAATGTCAATTCCGGCAACAAAAAAAAAAGGCTAGGTCATTGTGTGACACTTCCTTCCCCCTGATGCTCTTCCTCCCGACATGAAACGACTGACAGACAAACATCAACGCCCACACATCTAAATGGTGTAGCGATTCAACCAGAACACCTGAACCATTCAGTGTTCTGTGTTTCTGGAATGAACAGCCTTCCTCTGTGGTCATCTGCCTAAAACGTGCCGCATTTCCTTCACATTCTATTACATCACTTCACTTCCTGTAGTTCAGCTTCTTGTGTGTGCTGGGACTAAAGAGAGTGTGTAGAAGGCAAATGCAATGAGTTCATGGATCGCCTCAATAACGGAGGATGTTGGTTATTGTGTGGTAGGCCTATATGATGATGGTCAATGCATTGTAATAGGAACTGATGATTAGAAAGACAGAATATACCTAAAAAGGGACAAGACTAAAGGACCTTTGGAATAATGTAAGACCTTTGGCTATGTTGATCATTTTCTGAAAGTACAAAACTGTCACTCAAAAGGCTTCCGCATTCTTCGGTTTGGCTAGGTGAAAGAGTGTGCTCGCATACTTTCGACCTTCACTTGAAAAACAAGAAGAAACAAAAGTGTCAATAGTACCGCTTGTCAATTTTGATATGCCATAGCCAGTATACACTACCTAAAAAGTCTGAATTAATAGATAACTCAAGATATCGGTCATTAATTCTGATGTTTTTGCAGAGGAGAGCTTAGGTCGCGCAATTGTACATCTATACTAAACAAAAATATAAATGCAACATGCAACAATTTCACTGAGTTACAATTCATAGAAGGAAATCAGTCAATTCAAATAAATTCATTAGGCCCTAATCTTTGGATTTCACATGACTGAGCAGGGGCGCAGCCATGGGTGGGCCCCAGGAGGGCAAAGGCCCACCCACTGGGGAGCCAGGCCCAGCCAATCAGGATGTGTTTTTCTCCCACAAAAGGGCTTTATTACAGACAGAAATACTCCTCAGTTTCATCAGCTGTCCAGGTGGCTAGTCTCAGACGATCCCACAGTCAGCATACTAATTGCAGGCTCCCTCAAAACTTGATATCTGTGGCATTATGTTATATGACAAAACTGCACATTTTAGAGTGGCCTTTTATTTTCCCCACCTGTGTAATGATCATGCTATTTAATCAGCTTCTTGATATGCCACACCTGTCCGGTGGATTGATTATCTTGGCAAAGGAGAAACGTTCACGAACAGGGATGTAACCAAATTTACGCACAAAATTGGAGAGACATAAGCTTTTAGTGCGTATGGAAAATTTCAGGGATATTTTATTTCAACTTATTAAACATAAGACTAACACTTTACATGTTGCGTTTATATTTTTGTTCAGTATATTTCGGATGTTTGGTGCAGTATTTCTGAAGTGAAAAATGTGCATGAAAATGAGTCGTCTATCATGGAATGACAAACACTTTAATTGTAGAATCCCTACTGTTGACCAATTACCGACGAAGTGATTTGGTTAAGCTTCCCCCGAGAAAAAATGACGTGCAAAAAAGCTGAAAAAAAAACGTCATCGTAATATATGCAAACTGTTCCAAACTGTTTCAAATGGGAAGCATGCGGACACCTAAAGAGAGAGACTCAAGCGGTTTCACTCAGAGGTGACATATGTTCAGCTTCAGTGTTAAAGGAAATGAAGAATGAAGCCAGTGGAGCAATAGGAAGATGACCATGATTGAGAAACATCCCTGGGGTTTAAGACAAAACATCCTCCAAGCGGATTCACTTCCTGCACAGACCACCTCCATCGCACAGTGTGTGATATCAGCGGTTTGATATAGCTCACATCACTGGAATAGACAATGACTGAAAAACACCTTTACTATATATATATATATATATATCACAGGCTGGCTCATTATCTTGAAGATAATAAATGCAATACACTCTCCATAAATCTTATGTTTAATGTTAAATTGTATAAACTGAGCGATAAGCAGCCTTATTAGTAGTTTTGACATTAAACTTATTTATGTCGGTCTTTACAAAAAGCCATAAACTAGGAAAATCTAAAATATGATATTCCTGTGTTTTATATATAATTCCACACTATGAGTTTGGAATAATGTGAAACTGTGAAAATTATAATGCCCTTTTAGCGTGAGAGCGGTTTGAAAAGACCACCTGAAATTTCTGCCTGTTTTGGTGGGATGGAGTTTTGGCCTACCTGGTGACCTCACCAGGCGGTAAATTAGTTAATAGACCAATAAGAAAGAGTTCCAAACCTCTCTGCTAATAGCAGCTAGTTTTCAGTTTTCCCCTCCCCATTCTGACCACTCCCAGACAGTCCTAGCTAAATTCTTGATTGAGAAATTGATCTTCGCTAAGAAGCTATTGTTTCTTTTTGGCCATTGTAATTGAAAACAAATCACAGTAAGGTACTTAATTGTTACCCAGAAATGATTTGATATTGCGATAAAAACAGATGGATTGGACCTTTAATGTGTGACCCTCACCTTGCACCGACCCAACTTGATCTCTCATCCATTCAAGATAAAGGTTAATGTAAACCAGTTATGTTTGCCAAGTGTGTCAGTTGGACATCTAGATGAACAGCAGACAAAGCATTAACATTCCGGAGCTTGGTTGGCACCTATGAAATTAAGCGTCCGCTTTCCTTGAGAGGCACAAGTCTCCTTGGAAGACAGTTTCCCAGCAAAATGAATTGCTCATACCCCCTCCCTAAGAATAAATAATTATCAAACCATGCTTGAACTCCTGAATAATCACAATATTTTATCAGTATGGACAGAAAGGCTGCAATTTAAAAAAATTAATATGATTTGAACCTAGGTCTGGGCTCAACTGACTAGGCTATTTGGGGCCGTTTTTTCCTCATGCTACTCCATGATAGTCTGAGAAGGATTGAGACAGGATGCAGGGAACACAGCCGCCCTGACCTGAAACATCCTCTAAAATCAAAGGTGGGAAAATCGTGAGGGGAACGTGGTCTGGCGACAGCCAGGCACCACTGAAGATTGTAATCGAAAGTTAACTACAGCACAATAAGCTAATATTCAGGCTACATTACCTTAGCTTCAGACATGGCTACTGTGTAGTGTGATTCTGATGGTTCCCCAGCTGCCCATCTACAGTTGCCAGGATCAGAGGATGGAAAAAATATACTTAAAAAAGTGGACTAGATGAAGAACCTTGACTACTTCATTCCCACACAGGAAAGAAAGCAGGCAAAGCTGCACTCTGGACAACAGGGCTCTGTGAAGCCAAGATCAGTCTATTTTAAGTCGCATTAAAATTGAGATTTAGCATCTTATCATGATGACATGAAGTGGAAGGATGAGCTTTATTAATGTCCCCAGAACCCCAGCCAGATACTCGTCTCCCTCTGTAAACATACTGGATCTCACCCCTACATGTGTAACAAGATCCAGATACAACCCAGAGTTGGAGAATGACAGGAAATAAGAGCTAATGTTTTTTATGACTGAGCAAAGAGATCGGAATGGGATGTGACAGAGAAAAGGCTCTCCTTCCTTTAACATTCTCACTTAGACAAATGCCTGTGCTTTGTTGCGGGGAGAAAAAGATTTACCACGGTTAAGGATGGACATTGTCATTCCAGACTTTACTTGAAGGAAGCTGCATCCTGAATAGATGTTCGGCCATCGGCTTGTGAGAAAACATAAATATGGGCATTGTTGTTTTATCCTCTCTGCCCTTCTCCCTGACCTGTTGATGAAGCTCTATCCCAGGCAAAGATGAGGATATGGTGGGAAGTGTTTAATTAGTGCATCTGCTCCTGTGTGTGTGTGTGTAACAAGTGGAGTCTACACATTGCTTCTTCCAGCCTAGCAGCTCTTCACGGTGACTGGCTACAGGGATATAGTGGGAGGGGCCTTGCCATTACTCCCATAGCTAGTAACCAGAGGGCCAACTGAAGCTGAAATCAAGAGGCTGGAGGCTTAGTGAAAAAGGGGGAAACGTGCAGTCTAGGAATGACACCATCTACCCGGCGTACCCACTGACTGTATCCCCTCCTCTTGCCTATAAAAGAACCTGAAGAATTGGACTGTGTGCACTTCGATATTCCAGAGGATAGCATTACAACAATTTTTAACCTTGAAAAACAATCAACTGAAAGGCAGTGACCCAAAAGGAGAGCTTTGGGTAACATTTTTACAATAACATTTTTGTTTTAATTCTTATAAATGTTTTATGTTGGCTTACTGGTGGTCTTGAGTGGCTGCCTGGCCCTGGGGGCAGGCTACAGGAAAACTACAGACCCAACAGCTGCTAAGAGACAGTACCAGATCCAAAATGGCCCGTGCAGCTACACCTTCCTGCTGCCTGAGCAGGACAACTGCAAGACCCCAAGCAGCACCTACACCCACCTGGTCCAGAAGGATGATCCGTCAGAGTATGATGAGTCGGTCCAGAGGCTAGAGCAGCTGGAAAACATAATTGAGAACAACACACAGTGGCTCCTCAAGGTAAGGTCTTCTGCTTGACGTCACACAGCAGCTTCTCTACTGGGAGTGCAGGTCTCTGTTCAATGCCGTCTCACATCTATTCCCATGGTATTATACTTTTTTGGGGTCCCTCTATTTCGTATGATATTGTACATCCCTCCAATTTGTATATGTTATGTTACAAATGGTTCCATAAAAATGTGTTACTTGCATGTCCAGGTACACTCTGGTGGAGTGCCTGCATTTAAAACGTAACAAGGGACTTGGTTACTGCAAAGAAGGCTTTGAAAGGCTAATTTAGATTTTTTTAAATCCTCAGATTCTGATTGAGAGTAGTGAACTTGACCTTGTAAGGAAGCAGGCAAGTGAATTGTGACATTGTCCTACTATTTGAAGGGGGCATCTTCACATGGATTCAGTCTTGAGCAATAAGAAAGCGAATGTGAGCCAAAGTAGGGAGAAAGTAGCCTGTGACACAGAAGCAGGGCTGTGGTGGCTCTGAGTGGGTGAGAAGGGCCAAGTGACAAAGCCTCTACACAGGTGCCCAGATGAAGGATCTGCGCATCCCTTTCAGCGCTACTGAGCCATCACTTGTGTGAAAGGAACGGGCTCAGGCTCCCTACATTCTTTCCCACTCTTTAGAGTTTGATTAATTATGAGGTCTATAGAGCTCTGACAAGACAAGCACAACTCATTGCCTGATCACACAGCTCGCAACCAAAAAAACATATCCTGGCCTGAATCATTCCACCAGCTCAGTCAGCTGCTACTAAGCATTGGGGTCCCTAGACCTTTTTTTATTGCCGTTTTATCAGAGCAGAGTCACTGCTTAAGAACACTTTATTTCGAAAAATGTAGGCTTGTGTTTAAAATGCTTTGAATTTGGCACTGAACATAATTTAGCTTTTAAGGTAAAGACAGCAACTTTTAAGCTAAGGACAGTGATTGGGCTACTGTTGTAATAAGATGCCCTCACACCGGAAGAGCTTAAATACCTAGAAATGAAGCGGTTCAAATAGTGAATCTCTAGTCTTTATTCAGTTCATTAAGCATTTACTGCCTCACAGGCTTTTATCCTCCAAGGACCGATTTGTTACGTGAGATACATTTGCTTAACTGTGCTAAAATCTCAAATCAAATTGACATGATTTAGGCTGCATAAAAGTCAGAGTAACGTGTGTTTGAGGTTAGGATTCGTCCCAAAGTGACTACTCCGGAAGGATTAAGAACTTTGTCATTAATATCCGTCAAGGAAAGAATTGCAATACTTAATTGAAATGCAATACATTGATGTAAAACAAACATTAAGTGAGCGGAACTAATCCATAGGAGATCTGCAAAGGTTGAGAGACTCTGGTAAAAATGAGGTTGACTCAACGTGTCCAGAATTCTGGAGGTATTGTAAAGTAAAAAGTAATCTATATAATAGGGTCCTTTCATGCACATTACTACTACTAACAAGCCTTATCCAAAATATAAGTATACATTTTCCTAATACATTACTAATGAACAAAAACTTGAAATTGCCCTTTAAACATGAAATATTTCCTGACGTCTCATAATTTCATACACTACAGCTTGTCTGTATATTGGCATTATCCATAAAAACAGAGGAAAAGGTCTTCCTTTGAACTTCCCCATGTAACACCGAGTCGAAGACAGAGTAAATCATTGTACATCAACTGACGAAAAGACAATTTGTGGGAGCCGAGGTAATACCTAAAAATCTTGCACTGTCCCACTCTCAAAATTTGAAGACAGGATGAGGGACTTTGTTGTCGTGCCGGTAAAATAAATATCAGTTTGCCGTCCCGCTTTTCATGTAAACCGGGTGTACAAACAAGCATTCCTCGTGTAATACTTAGAGGCAGGAGTGGAGTAAACAACTGATTAGATAATTTGCCGTCAATGGAATGTCCCGCACTCAGTTCCGATGACACACTCTTCCAGCCTCCACGTGCCTGTGTCCAGGAACACAGACAAGATGGAAGTGGAGAAAGGAAGACAAACAAAATTAGCACTGATTGCAGCACTTGTCATTCATTACCATGGCAAAAAGCTAAAATATACTTCATTTTAAAATTGTCCCAATAGTTTACCTTTTTGGCAGATGGGTATACAGCCTAATTGTTTACGCAAACAAAGATCAGAACGACTAATGGCCACTAACGCTACTAATATCCTCTTGCAGTGTAAGACGCAGTGTCGTAGAGGATGCAACTCGTCACTCATCATTTCCATCCTGTTTACAAGACTTTCAGGCCTGATTGCCACTCAGGAACTCAATGCAGGAAAGCAGGAATGCAGGAAAGCTTTATGATTGGGTTTGTTTTAAATCTGGCAGTTTCATTTTGACAGGTGGCTACTGGATAGGGGGACAAGACTCATATTTAAAGCTCTTATTTGCTCTAAAGAAAATTATACCGTATGGGACAGACAATAGAGAAAAAAGCTTATTTAAATCTTTTCTACAGGTAGGAATGTTACAATTATGAGTTTGCCTTCACGATGACTTAACCAAACTCCTGTGAAGGCTCAGTCAGCAGTAACATTTAACAAAAGAAGAGCCTTAGAGGTTGAAAGGGCATTCCAGTGCAGTCCCCATTGACAGTGATACAATTTGATATGACCAAAAATGACCATATTAAAAACGTTTTAAGTTATTAATCCCTTGTGTAGATCAAATATGAATCAGCAGGGATGCTGGGAAAATATTCTCAGTCTTCCATTTTTGACCCCTCTGAAAAACTGAAGCACATGAACTTCCTGCCCCAATTTTTAGAGGCTTCAACATCATGTAATCTAAACACTTGTCAAAATGCCTGGCCTGTCACCGGATAATTCTGCCCACTTGTACCGCTCAAGAGATTTCTAGGTCAGACACAAGGGGGAAAGCCATGAACTCCATGACAAGGCGGTAGTGCTTAAAAATAGTCATTCTAAAGAAGAACAGCCTATACTTTCACTGTGACATCCATATGGTAAACAAGTTTCGTTCACAATTAATTTGACCCCATCACAATGACCCAATAACTCTGCCAGGGGACCAAGGCAGTACGCTCCAATCTTTATGCCCTGTACAAAATATAACCATTCCTTTTCCAGCTCCCCTACATTTTTTTTTTTACAAATTGTTTATTTAACCTTTATTTAACCAGGTAAGCTAGTTGAGAACAAGTTCTCATTTACAACTGCGACCTGGCCAAGATAAAGCAAATTGCTGAGCAAACATGGACAAAGGCCCAATATCATGGTATATCACTTAAACCATCTCACTAACCTGCCTCCAACTTTTCTTCATCCTTACTGCAGCTGGAGAACTACATACAGGAAAACATGAAACAGGAGATGTTCCAGATCCAGCAGAATGCAGTGCACAACCACACGGCAGCAATGATAGAGTTTGGAACCAACCTGCTGAGTCAGACTGTTGAGCAAACACGGAAGCTGACCAATGTAGAGGCGCAGGTGAGGACCTTTTACTTAATATAGTTTTGAAAATATATGCTAAATGAATAAAACATTCAAAACCCAATAGCATACACCAAACAAAAGTTAGAAAAATGTGCAAAATATTTAAAAAAATCAAATGCTGTCCAACAGGGCCAGGATTTGCTGTAGGTCATTGACCTTTTGTGAACGAACTACACAGCATTTCCTGTTATTAACGGCATTGTATTCCCACAAGAAAGGGTCTATCAATTTGTCACAATCAGACATCCGTCTGTTCAAAGCCACCAAAACCAGGTCCAATAGTAGACCGACACATACCCAACATTCATGTAAACAACAAATTGGCACAGGTTTTTGCTGAGTTCAGTTCCTCAAACTGGAAAATCAGAGGGGGTTTTCTAGAACCAGGAGTTTAATACGTCTGCGAGGAGACTTTCATTACATTATACAGCCACTTTCACAGTAGACCCTACATCCCCTGACCCCTTTCCAACATATCTGTCCTTTATTGGAATTTGATTGTTCTGTTTTTTCCTGTTACAAAACAGATTTTTCCGACCATCTAGGCCTATGCACATTGTGCTCTTTAGAAAGTGAAGCGAACCACATTGAGATAGGACTGTTACAAATCGCGTTTGGACTGAAATTGTAATCAAGTTAGGCGCTACTATTACAAGATAAGTGTATTGTATTTAGTGTACTGTAAATGTTTTCAGTGAGAGGGAAAAAAACTAAACTGATGGCTGGCTGTGCAATTTATTTTTAACTGTAGCTGATCCAAAAGTATTGCAGTGAACTGTGGAATTGTTTGTGAAACAAATTACTCAGAGAAAAACAGGGAGATGTCAGAATCCATTACATAATACCAATTAGAGATTTTTTCTAACCAGGAAAGACCAAATTTTCATTTAATCATACCACATCCCCAATTGAGAGAGTACCTCAAGGGCAGGTTGTGAAATTACAAAAGTAAAATGACTTGTTAAATTTGGTTCTTGCCAAATATTCAACATAATGACAAATCAAAATGGTGTTGACTTAATTTAATCTGTAAAGGACTTGCAGCAATTACTAGCTCCATCGAATCTAAAATACCTTGTGGGAATTGTCTATTTCATCTTTAGGTAATAAATCATACAACTCGGCTCGAACGTCAGCTTCTTGAGAACTCTCTGTCAACGAGTAAGTTGGAAAAACAGCAAATTTTCCAAACAAATGAAATAACCAAGCTGAATGACAAAAACAGGTAAGGATATTTGTTTGGATTAACAAACTTTACTTTCATTCAGGTGCCCCATCTCTAAATCATGCTTCAACTAAAACAAGGCTACAAACACTAGACAGTAGCCTAAATATTAGGCTAATATTGCCTGTGTTTTCTGTTAAAACACATTTTTGCCAAATTGTAGGCGTATATGTTCTGTTCCCGTAAAACAATCTGCTTCTTGATAAGAAATACTACAAGACCAGTAATGCCAACCAGCTGCTACGAGTTTCTGAGCGTGTACCTTGCCCTTGTTCCTCCTCAGCTACCTGGAGAAGAGGGTGGGGGAGATGGAGGAGCAGAGGCAGGTGGAGCTTAAGACGCTGAAGGAGGAGAAGGAGCAGCTCTCTACACTGGTACTGAGACAGACGGCTGTCATCGAGGAGCTGGAACAACAGCTGCTGCGGGCCACCTACAACAACTCTGCCCTGCAGCGGCAGCAACAGGAGCTGCTTGAGACCGTCAACAACCTCATCTACACAATCTCTATCCCCACAGGTGGAGGTGGGTGACACTATGACAGCGTCTGGTAGACTTAGGAGGGGGCTACATTGGCATCACTGATTAAGACCAGAATGCTATGGGAATTCTATTATTGTAGCGTAACTAATAAGCCACAGTTAAGTAAATCAAAGAATGTCAACTGTTGATCAAATCACAACCTTTGAAAAGTCACAGTACACTAGTATGTATTTACAGTGCCTTCGCAAAGTATTCAGACCCCTCGACTTTTCCACATTTTGTTAGGTTACAGCCTGCTTTTCCCCCCCTCAATCTACACACAATAACCCATAATGACAAAGCAGAAAGGTTTAGACATTTTGGCAAATTTATAAAAAATAAATAACAGAAATATTACATTTACATAAGTATTCAGACCCTTTACTCAGTACTTTGTTGAAGCATCTTTGGCAGCGATTACAACAGTCTTCTTGGGTATGATGCTACAAGCTTGGCACACCTGTATTTGGGGAGTTTCTCCCATTCTTCTCTGCAGATCCTCTCAAGCTCTGTCAGGTTGGATGGGGAGCGTTGCTGCACAGGTATTTTCAGGTCTCTCCAGATATGTCTTGGCTGTGTGCTTAGGGTTGTTGTCCTGTTGGAAGGTGAACCGTTGTCACAGTCGGAGGTCCTGAGCATGTTGTTTTCATCAAGGATCTCTCTGTACATCTTTCCCTCAACCCTGACTAGTCTCCCAGTCCCTGTGGCTGAAAAACATTCCCACAGCATGATGGTGCCACCACCATGCTTCACCCAGGTTTCCTCCAGACGTGACGCTTGGCATTCAGGCCAAAGAGTTCAATCTTGGTTTCATAAGACCAGAGAATTTCTCATGGTCTGGGAGTCCTTCAGGTGCCTTTTGGCAAACTCCAAGCGGACGGTCATGTACCTTTTACTAAGGAGTGGCATCTGTCTGGCCACTTTACCATAAAAGCCTGATTGGTGGAGTGCTGCAGTGATGGTTGTCCTTCTGGGAGGTTTTCCCATCTCCACAGAGGAACTCTAGAGCTCTGTCAGTGACCATCAGGTTCTTGGTCACCTCCCTGACGAAGGCCCTTCTCCCTAAATTGCTCAGTTGGGTCGGCCGGCCAGCTCTAGGGAGAGTCTTGGTGGTTCGAAACTATGGAGGCCACTGTGTTCTTTGGGACTTTCAATGTTGCAGAAATATTTTGGTACCCTTCCACAGATCTCTGCCACGACACAATCCTGTCTCGGAGCTCTACGGACAATTCCTTTGACCCCATGGCTTGGTTTTTGTTCTGACATGCACTGTCAACTGTGGGACCTTATATAGACAGGTTTGTGCCTTTCCAAATCATGACCAATCAATTGAATTTACCACAGGTGGACTCCAATGAAGTTGTAGAAACATCAAGGATGATCAATGGAAACAGGACGCACCTGAGCTCAATTGTGAGTCTCATAGCAAAGGGTCTGAATAGTTACGTAAATAAGGTCTGTATTTTATTCGTAATAAATGTGCAAAAATGTAAAAAGTTTTTTGCTTTGTCATTATGGGGTATAGTGTCTAGATTGATGAGGATTTCTTTAAAAAAAATGTAATCCATTTTAAAATAAGGCTGTAACGTAATAAAATGTGGAAAAAGTCAAGGGGTCTGAATACTTTCCGAAGGCACTGTATGTGAAAGTAAATGTACAACTTTGCTGTATTATCAATTTGATCGGCCCTCCACTTTTTTCAGGGAACAAGCCTACCATGATGCAGGATACACCGACCACATACCCAGACTGTGCTGCGGTCTACAAGTCAGGAAACACAGACAGTGGAGTCTACTTACTGACCCTTCCCAACACTACACAGGAGATTAAGGTAGAATTAAACTCTTATGTTAATATTGGTCCTATTCAAGCTATAAGCTCCCAACATTAAATCAAAAGTACAATTACATAGAGACTAGTTAAGAAATAAGCTATATTTTTCTAACACCACAGACAATCCTTTAATTCAGAGTAAATTCAAATGTTCTCAGCCTTTGGTTTGTTTTGTGCATGCCCGAGCTCGAGTAGGGATCTCCTTAGATACTTTTCAGTGGTTAGAGTTAGACTCTGGCACATCACTTGTTTTAAGAAACCTCCCATTCCATTCAACTAGACTGAGAGGACACTGCTTTTGTCAAGTTTGCTGCTTTAGTCGAAAGTCCCTCAGTCTAGTCAAAAATCTGAATTTATTATCATTGATAGCTGGAGTAATCTATGTTTTTTGTTTGAAGGCTTACTGTGACATGGAGACCGAGGGGGGTGGATGGACAGTACTACAAAAACGATTTGATGGCCGTGTTGACTTTCACCGTACGTGGAAAGAGTACAAAATGGTGAGAGCTAGAGGAAATTATCCCAGTTCCACAGCACAAAGCTTAGATAACACTGCCAAGTGCCAACAAACAGTAAAAAATGTTTTGTTAAAATATCTCAGAATGCAACTCAACTGTGACATTGTGATCATGCTAAAGGTGATTCATTGTTTTATGTTCCTTCAAAGGGCTTTGGAAACCCTTCAGGTGAATACTGGTTGGGAAATGAGTTCGTTTCAATACTGACCAATCAGCACCCATACGTCTTGAGAATTCAGATGATGGATTGGGAGGAAAATGCAGGATTCTCACTATATGACCAGTTCTCTCTAGGCAGTGAAGCAGAAAACTACAGGTAGGCCTAGGTTTCCCAGGTGTAGGCTACATACGTTTTTACATCACATATACGCTACATATGTGATGTAAAAACAATGTTGGGGGGAGTCTGTGTGTGGAGGACCATTGAATATAAGCGATAGCTTATATTACTTTGTGATGTGGACTGAAATATATCATAGCTGCATAAGAGCATTACTCAAAATGTTTTGATATAGTAATGTCAAAGTTTTATAATGAAATGGTGTCAAGTCATGTTCTTGCAAATCAACAAATGACAAAACAAAAATATTTAACTTGCCTGAAAATACACATAAATACATGTGGAAGGGTCACCAGTCCAAAACAAATGTGTTGCCATCTCGAAAATGTTTTGGATCTGTGACACTGAAGACTAAAATGAATCAGTCTCCTAAACATTCAATTTGTACCCCTAGACATCACCAGCACCTGCTAGAACATAAGCTGATTTCAAGGAAAGAACCGATACTTCCTTTCTATTTGAGCAGCAGACCTCAACTCAAGCACACTCCTGTTAATTCCTTTAGTCTCAAAGTATAACCAATGACAATTCTAGAGCCAGACAAAGCTGATTTTTATACTGGAATTGAGAGGCCACAAAACAATGGAGGTCAGAAATGACATCAATATCTCATCAACTGAGTTAACATTTTGCACAGAATGAATGACAACCAAACCATTACAGAGCACTTCTTTCAGAAAACCCTGCTGCAGCTTTCATGCTTCACTTAACATCTAAATTACTAGTGTGTAGACAAAGCCTATAGGTTCTCATGGAGCACAACAAAGATTAAAAAGTCGGTAAAAAAAAGAATGAAAGGAAAACCAAGGGATACGCATCTACAAATACAACCTCTTCTGTACATAGTTTACTGATAGCAGAGTAAGGAATACATGGCGGACTCAATTCCAGCATCTCCCTTATATTGTAAAAAGATTCATAAAAAATACACAGCACCAGTCAAGTTTGGCCACACCTACTCTTCATTTTTACTATTTTCTACATTGTAGAATAATAGTGAAGACATCAAAACTATTAATTAACACACATGGAATCATGTAGTAAACAAAAAAGTGTTAAACAAAATTTGAGATTCTCCAAAGTATCTACCCTTTGCCTTGACAGCTTTGCACACTCTTGGCATTCTCTCAACCAGCTTCATGAGGTAGTAACCTGGAATGCATTTCAACTAAAACAGGTGTGCCTTGTTAAAAGTTAATTTATGGAATTTCTTTCCTTCTTAATGCGTTTGAGCCAATCAGTTGTGACAAGGTAGGGGTGGTATACAGACGATAGCCCTATTTGGTAAAAGACCAAGTTCATATTATGGCAAGAACAGCTCAAATAAGCAAAGAGAAATTACAGTCCATCATGACTTTAAAACAAAGTCAATCCGGAACATTTCAAGAACTTTTAAAGTTTCTTCAAGTGCAGTCGCAAAAAGCATCAAGCACTATGAAACTGGCTCTCATGAGGACCACCACAGGAAAGGAAGACCCAGAGTTACCTCTGCTGCAGAAAAGTTAATTTGAGTTACCAGCCTCAGAAATTGCAGCCCAAATAAATGCTTCACAGAGTTCAAGTAACAGACACATCAACATCAACTATTCAGAGGAGATTGCATGAAACAGGCCTTCATGTTCAAATTGCTGAAAAGAAACCACTACTAAAGGACACCAATAACAAGGAGAGACTTACTTGGGCCAAGAAACAAGAGCAATGGACATTAGACCAGTGGAAATCTGTCCTTTTGTCAGATTTTTGGATCCAACCGCAGTGTCTTTGTGAGACGCAGAGTAGATGAACGGATGCTCTTCACATGTGTGGATCCCACCGTGAAGCATGGAGGTGGTGTGATGGTGCTTTGCTGGTGACACTAATTTATTTAGAATTCAAGGCACCACAGCATTCTGCAGTGATACGCCACACCACGCCGTCCCATCTGGTTTGCGCTTAGTGGGACTATCATTTCTTTTTCAACAGGACAATGACCCAACACACTTACAGGCTGTGTAAGGGCTATTTAAACAAGGAGAGTGATGGAGTGCTGCATCATATGACCTGGCCTCCACAATCACCCGACCTCAACCCAATTGAGATGGTTTGGGATGAGATGGACCTCAGAGTGAAGGAACAGCAGCCAACAAGTGCTCAGCATATGTGGGAACTACACGATTCCATATGTGTTATTTCATAGTTTGAATATCTTCACTATTGTTTGACAATGTAGAAAATAGTAAAAATAAAAACCCTTGAATGAGTAAGTGTGTCCAAACTTTTGACTGGTAGTGTATATAATATATCTAATTTTCAGGATGGTAAAACGTTTTCATTGTAAACTTAGACTAAAACCATTTATAATGAAGAAAAGATCATGGAGCCATATATTTTAAGATCATCTTTGAGAACTAACAAACAAAATAATTGCCACCACTGCTGAAAAAAAAACTGAGGGCAAACACTGATAATTGATTCCCTAAACGTGGGTCTTTTGAGGAATGGCAATCATGTACTTCCTCCTCACAGTGTATTTCTCCGTTTTCATTTCACAGAATACACCTTAAAGGCTACAGTGGCACAGCAGGCAAAATTAGTAGCCTTGGTCAGCCGGGAAGTGATTTCAGCACAAAAGATGCAGACAACGACAAATGTGTTTGCAAATGCTCACAACTGACAACAGGAGGTAAGGAACAGGTTCATTTGCAAATCACCTTAAGAGTTTTCACTGGCCTTTATTAAGAAGATCAATTATTCCCTCCACTTGACTGACCCCCCCCCCCCCCCCCCCCCCCCNCAAGCTTCGGTACTTCTCCCAGAAATCTGCAAGAAAGTTAAAAGACCTCTTGCTTTTTTTATTCTGTCGCGGGGGTCAAGGTTCTTGAGCAAAATTAGCTCCGAGTTAATCACTGATCAGCTCATTTGGGAATTCTGCCCCTGCATCTGCTGACATTAATAGTCTGGGAACTGAGGATTTTTTCCCCTCCCTCTCTTGGAGCTCAGAATAGAGGTCCTGCTCCATGCCACTGACATATGGACTGCTTTTGGGCCAGACTTGGACTCCTTCCGTGTATCGGTGTCTGCTTACTTGACATATGAGAGGGTCCCCTCAGAGGTCTCGCACAGAGGAATCCCTCCACCTCAGGGAATTGTTGGGGATAACCAGCTGCATATTAATGAAATATGACTAAGATGACAGACACCCAGGGGCCTAGACTAGCTTGCACTCCATGTGATAACAATGCAGACCTTCCCGTTTAACTCAACAAACTAGATGTACAGAACTGTGCAAGTTTGTTGTAATGTGATAATTCAAAGCATCAATGTTAGAAGGAGAAGCACAGTTACTCATTGGGCTTGTTGTCTTATAGACAATGCACCCGATGCACATCCTGAAAACCCTCAGACTGACAATCTCGTTTTCTGCTTTCCTAGGCTGGTGGTTTGACGCCTGCGGCCCCTCCAACTTGAACGGAATATTTTTCCAGCAGGGCCAGAACTCAAATCGATTCAATGGAATCAAATGGTACTACTGGAAAGGCTCAGGCTACTCACTGAAGTCCACCACAATGATGATCAGACCAGTAGACTTCTGAGGCTGTGACCGAGACATGCCTCTCACAGACATGCATAGAATGGAGAGCAGAGCTCTGTCACTCTGAGAAACAACTACACAGACAAACAAAAAAGACCAAACAGAACGAAGTGCTCCATAACAGCAACCTCATCACTTCGAAGCATTCCACAAGGGAAGAAACAATTTGCTTTGCTCCAACAAGTCAGCAATTATTTTTTTTACTATTGTACAAAATGGACAGGTGAAGACTAGCAGAAAAGTCTATGATCTATATATACTCAGAAATACATGGGCTTTGGACTGCATAACCAACCAGGACAAGGCAGTCAAAAGATGACTAGTTGGAAATCTTGTATTTATAGCAAACTGGAACTGTGGTAGAGATAACAGTATTGTTTTCTATTAATAAGCAATACTGGGGGAAATGTCAGTGTGTAACACATTGCAAGGTTGACAAAGTACATTTTGTAATAACGATATTTCACCCCATTAACATTTGATACAATTAATTGGAAAATAAGTTATTTTCTTCCTTACAGGAATTGTACTCCGTGCCTTCAGAAAGTTCTCATACCTCCCTGGTCTTTGTGGTTGAATGTGTGTTTGAAATTCAACTGAGTGTCCTTACAGATAATTGTATGAATTGGGTACAGAGATGTGGTAGTAATTCAAATAATAATGTTAAAACACTATTATTGCAACTTATGTGACTTGTTAAGCACATTTTTACTTCTGAACTTATTTAGGCTTGCCATAACAAAGGGGTTGAATACTTATTGACAAGACATTTCAGCTTTTCATTTCTAATTCCTTTGTAAAAATGTGTAAAAACATCATTCCATTTTGACATGAGGTATTGTGTGTAGGCCAATGACACAAAATCTCAATTTAATCATTTTTAAATTTGCACTAAGACAACAAAATGTGAACAAAGTCAAGGGGTGTGAATACTTTCTGAAGGCACTGTACATTATTTAATTCAAATGTATAGATGGTTCACAAAATGTATTAAAATCAATGTGATGACTTTGATCAGAATGTTACTCAAAACATGTCATCAATGTCAATTAACATAATTATGCAAGCAAACGTGACAATTGCAAATCCTAAAGTGTGTTCAACTTTTTCCATGATTACTTCAACTTCCACCTCTTTTGCCTGACTTAGACTACATACTCGGTCATGACTCCAATCTGTACAAGTTATCCAGTACTATGGAGCATATCTGCTTATATTTATCAATCTAATTTAATTGTTTTACTGTAGAAATGTGATTTATGGTCATAACTTATTCATGTAATATACTTCACCCATTGTTTTGTGAACATTCGGGACCACAAGATAATTTTCACTTAATTCTTCTAAGTGACTTGTGGTATGAGTAAGATTAGTCTATTTGGGACTTTTTATGTATAGATAATGGTTTTGTCAACGGCAAGAATGCAAACAAATAGACTTTAGAACTTAATTCCAATCATGTTGCAACTACAACCTACAGTTCTTATGTTTTCATTCTGCTTTAACACAAAACATAAAATATTTGTTTTAATGTCTGATGTGTCATATGCCTCTGCTTTAAAAACACCTTTAACTTTCAATTCAGTTACATTCTCTGCAAACATCAGACGGTTTTCCAGGAACTGCCAGGAAGCGATTTACCTCAACACTAACTATCCACAAGACAGAGGAATCAGCACAGATGGAGTATGTGTCAGGTAAAAATGCTGATTGGCCCCCCCATCAAAAAAGCCTTTAGGGAATATGTGGATTGTTTTGGCCACCACAACAGAACTGTGTGTGATTTCAAGAGGAAATGTGATGAGACATATTCTATACCAAAACACCCCTTCCCCTTCACAGATGCAGGACAAAGATTCATGAATGGAGGAGGACAGGAAGAGGCAACATCCACATCTGACACAGGATGCCGGAGTAAAAAACAACCGCCTTAAATTAATGAATGGCAATAGAATTAGCAGGTTTCCAACCCACTTCCTTCTGTTTGGAATTTCAGGTCTATAATAGTAAAAAAGATGGTAAACTGACTATTTCATTATAAAAGCATAGATTTAACCAATTTGACTCCAAGGGCTATGCGTTTAGATATGAATGGTATACAATATTAGCAGAATTTTCAGTTACTTACAGATGCTGCTGGAAACTGATCTGAAAGTTCATATGGTTCTTCTGGAATCCATTGTCTTTGCTCCAAACACCACAAAATCTGTTTACGGGAAAATTACTAGAGTTTACCATTGGCATGAATTTTTGAGCTGTGGAGTTTATGGATGGCAAAATCATGTGTAATGTACAATCTACTGTACAACGTGTGCTAAACAGTGTGTTCTTCAACTAACACTCAAACCATCTAATTCACGTTGCCAAAGACCCACACAAATAACATACATACCCACTCAAAAGAAAGGATCCAACAGCCACGGGCGATGCCCAGGAGAATGTTGAGGGTCCGCCGGTGGCCCCCTGACACCACGTGGGTAGTGCTCTCACACACCTGGGCCACCACTGAGAACCCACCCAGAGCTCTGACCACCTGGGTCACTGTGTGCTGCTTTCTGAGGAACCAGAGGAGAAAAGAGGAAAACCTGAAATGGGATTTCTAAATACCTAGGTTAGTAGGCTGAGAAGGCAAAGCATTGGATTCAACAAGACACTATCAAAATGTTAAATCTGTCTAACATCCAAAGGGTGGATGTGTCATACAGCTGGATATACTTACTCGGTGGGCATGCTTGTCATAACTAATGTCCTTAGAGTCTGAAATGAAAAATCAACCAAATGTAAACAAATGATATGCACTTTAGAGTACATTAGCATGGAGTGAGGTTCAATACAAAGTACACACCTACAATTTACCATGGGATAATAGCATTGATAAAGGCTTTATCAGTTTTCAATAGTTTCCATTGTTGATATTGAGGGGCAACAGTGGTACAGCTCTGTGTAGGTAAACAGCATCTCGCTCATAAAAAAAAATAAAACACATGCCGGATATCTGCATATTTGATGTGTGAAAAGGAAATGAAACTCAAGGCCATGAACAGTGATAGGCTGGAGAGCACCGGTATTGAAATAGAATTGTAGGTTTGTGTGATTCTGTCCCATCCATATCATGTACTGACGCAATGCCATGGTCCCCCACACAGCAGGCCATCAGCACTGAACACCTGAGCGCCAGTTAGAGAGACTGACAGGGCGACCAGGCTCTTTCCTGTCAGGAACCGCTCTCCAGTCCCCGAGCAGGAAGTCTGGGGTGAAGGCCTCCTGAGTAGAGGGCAGCCAAAACAGCCCACCAGTACACAGCCCCATATATGACTGCTTTACAGGCATAACAGAGTGTCTGTGATATCAATATGTGGCCAGGTGTGATCACTAACAAAAAGGTTGCTTGTTGCGTATCAGCAATGCGGGGGTTGGAAACTGGCAGCATACGGCAGGGGCTGAGGTAGTTTAAAACAGGCATTAGGATGAGAAGCTAACAGTATATTGACTGAGCTGAGGATTGTTCCTCTCACTGTCAACTGCGTTTATTTTTCAGCAAACTTAACATGTGTAAATATTTGTATGAACATAACATTCAACAACTGAGACATAAACTTAACAGGTTCCACAGACATGTGACTAACAGAAAGGTAATAATGTGTCCCTGAACAAAGGGGGGGGTCAAAATCAAAAGTAACAGTCAGTAGCTGGTGTGGCCACCAGCTGCATTAAGTACTGCAGTGCATCTCCTCCTCAAGGACTGCACCAGATTTGCCAGTTCTTGCTGTGAGATGTTACCCCACTCTTCCACCATGGAACCTGCAAGTTATCAGACATTTTTGGGGGGAATAGCCCTAGCCCTCACCCTCCGATCCAACAGGTCCCAGGCGTGCTCAATGGGATTGAGATCCGGGCTCTTCACTGGCCATGGCAGAACACTGACATTCCTGTTTTGCAGGAAATCACACACAGAACGAGCAGTATGGCTGGTGGCATTGTCATCCTGGAGGGTGAGGATGAGCCTGCAGGAAGGGTACCACATGTGGGAGGAGGATGTCTTCCCTGTAACGCACAGCGTTGAGATGGCCTGCAATGACAACAAGCTCAGTCGGATGATGCTGTGACACACCGCCCCAGACCATGAAGGACCCTCCACCTCCAAATCGATCCCGCTCCAGAGTACAGGCCTCGGTGTAACGCTTATTCCTTTGACGATGAATCCGACCATCACCCCTGGTGAGACAAAACTGCGACTCGTCAGTGAAAAGCACTTTTTGCCAGTCCTGTCTGGTCCAGCGACGGTGGGTTTGTGCCCATAGGCGACGTTATTGCCGGTGATGTCTGGTGAGGACCTGTCTTACAACAGGCCTACAAGCCCTCAGTCCAGCCTCTCTCAGCCTATTGCGGACCATCTGAGCACTGATGGAGGGATTGTGAGTTCCTGATGTAACTCGGGCAGTTGTTGTTGCCATCCTGTACCTGTGCGCAGATGTGATGTTCGGCTGTACCGATCCTGTGCAGGTGTTGTTACATGTGGTCTGCCACTGCGAGGATGATCAGCTGTCCATCCTGTCTCCCTGTAGCGCTGTCTTAGGCGTCTCACAGTACGGACATTTCAATTTATTGCCCTGGCCACATCTGCAGTCCTCATGCCTCCTTGCAGCATGCCTAAGGCACGTTCACACAGATGAGCAAAGACCCTGGGCATCTTTCTTTTGGTGTTTTTCAGAGTCCGTAGAAAGGCCTCTTTAGTATCCTAAGTTTTCATAATTGTGACCTTAATTGCCTACCGTCTGTAAGCTGTTAGTGTCTTAACGACCGTTCCACAGGTACATGTTCATTAATTGTTTATGGTTCATTGAACAAGCATGGGAAACAGTGTTTAAACCCTTTACAATGAAGATCTGTGAAGTTATTTGGATTTTTACGAATTATCTTTGAAAGAATGTGTCCTGAAAAAGGGACGTTTTTTTCTGCTTAGTTTATAACACACCCCAAATCCCTATATGAATGCACATAAAGGGATTAATTGGTAAAAAAGTTCAGCTTTCTTTAGTAAAGGATGGCATGGTTTGAGTCATCATTAATCACATAGGATTGTCCGTAGCTCAGTGCTGAAATAAGTTACTAATCTTTAAGATGGACATAAACCATCACCACTGTGATGATGCTGATTAAGTGACATGGAAAAGAATGCAGCTGCTGCTAATACCAAAGAAAGGTATCTATCAGCAATTTGTGTGCTACTGAGCAAGAGCACGTTTTTTCAGACTTCAAAACAAGGCAACGAGGACTTTCTGTTAGAGGGGACAACCCTAAATAACTAGCAGTTCTATTCACGTTTTAACAAGAAACAAACAAGGAATTTCAAAATCTACATTTTAATGGTTCCTCAAGGGGAATTTTTGGCTTCACTTATGCAATGGACATGTTCTTGCAGCAGTTGAAGAATGGGTCCACACTAAATAAACATGAGACAAAGAGTTGGTGAACTGTTGCACCAGGCTCCATTTCAATGTGCCTCACACAAATGAAGGAAATTCTTTTGGGTATGACGAGGTCCCCTTGATGGCCGGTCTATGCAAACTGAAATGACTCAGGCCCTATTCATACAGTGAAAGAGGTCAACGTCCATAGGCCCTTGTCCTAATCCATCTGGGGGTCTGGGATGGCCAATTTTAACTGAAAAATCACCTTTGAGGGTACAAAAATCTGATTACAACTTGTCACAATTGAACAGTGAGTTAATTTGCAAAGGCCGTGCATATAAAAACTTCAATCACATGGTTAGGCTATGGTTGCTATGAATGAAGTGGTTATGACATTATGTTTCCTGAAGTTCTTTAAGGACACATACACAATGCCATCGTATAGAGCCAAGTACTCATGTAAAAATCAACTCATTTCTACTTTAGGGCATCATACACATGCTGCATGACACGCATACAGGACAACTCCCCTAGCTAAGGGTACAAAGTACACATCAGATGCCATGCTTCATCAACCCAAACAGCTTTTCACCAAATATGAGTTATTTTAAAATGACTTTTAGTGAGTATTAAAATCACTATGCTGTAATATCTCAGTAAACTATTTTACAAAACCATAGATTGTCTAAATTTGATACGTATGATACTGTCTAAAGAACAAAGAGGCTAAAGTGGTTTATGTCATGGCTGTTACACATTACTTCTTTCCACTTTTGGTAAGACTACCTTTGTCCAGATGCTGAGGGGGATGGAGTCTAATCCAAACAGAGCACTCCATAACCTCATGAGTGCTCTTCTTACGTGGGCTGTTCTGTGAAGGTTGCACCTGCAACCTAGCACAGAAAACCAATACCATCTTTCACAGTTGTAAAACAAGGGGACAGTTGTCCAGACCCTGCTAAGTAAACTAATTTGGGGGTAGAAGTAACATGACAGTGTTATAGTCAAATCACTATTAATAACTTAAACTAATATTTAATCTCGATCATGTAACAATGAAAGAATATTATGCATTCTGCGATACAGTTCACATGGGAATTTAAACCTTTAAAAGGTTTCTAGGGAAGATGAAAGCCATTTTCACCCGTGTTAAAGCTGAAGTTTTGTTCAGGTTGAGAGAACACAAAGACTGAGCCAGGTGCATTTTCACAGACAAGGATGTTGTGCTACCAACATGGAGGTAACACACAGGAACCCCTGAAGACTACACAGACAGAGCCCCTGTGGCAGCAGCTTCAAAGACTACCCATGAATACTCATGCGTGTACTGCACACTTTCTGAGCAGCTGTATTCAAAAGGAATGGAACACAAAGGCAAAAAGATGCCACTGTTCCTCCACGGTTTGGTTTTACCAAGAGATAGAGGACAAGTTTATAAAGTTTAGGTTTTGTATTTAATTCAAACTGTCAGGTTAATCAATATCTAAGAAAAAAATCAAAACCATAACATTGTTGAAAATGCTATTTCATGTTTATAGTCTGTTTAAATGCTGGGCTATAACAATTACAGCAAACACAACAGCAACTTAGAAGATGGTTACCTTTGTATTTTTGTCCATGCTCTTCTCCACCACATTGACTTGTCTTTTCTGCTTGCTTAAATTGTCAGAAATTGTGTCCGTGACACCAGCTGTTGCAGCACATGCAGTTCCTCTGCCTACAACTGAAAATGTTGAAAACGTTACAAAACAACACACACAGGTGCATTTTCTTCCTGCTGAATGCTGATTCACTTGTGTTTGTGTGTTTAGGGCTATCATGCGAACAGATATTGTCAGTAAGGTTATTCTGGAACGAAAGGTTAACATCTGTTTATTCTAAAATGTACCATCACATCAGTATTAAAACAGTTCATTTAATTTTCCAATTGTGCTGGAATGACACTAGGCTATACTAAAACTTAAATTCCCAGTATGATTAACTTACATGGCCAAACAGTTTCCAATACGAAAGTACATATGTCAGCCTTTGCTTCACAAATACTGATCAAGGTAATAATTCTGATGTTGCTAATAAGTGCTATGAGTTGCTGTGATAAAACCCCAGTTTGGGACACTTGCAGAGAAAAGATTGTAAACATTCATGTGGATAATGAAACCCTGAACAACTACAGTACCAATTTCACAGCACATTATTACTACCTGAGAGTCTAAGGTGTTTTATGTTGATCAGTTATATTGATTAGTAAAACAATCTCTTAAATGCCATTGAATTTATTATATTGATGACATGGTAACATCCCAACATCTTGTAATATTTAGGTTTTAGAATTCACATACTTTCCAAACGTGGGCTACTTTTCCCTTTATTGTCCTTGTGCCGAGGTAGGATATATGAACTGTTTTGCTTATCTAGTGCTTTTTTGGCCTCTGTCAAATTTGGTTTCGAAAGTTGTGTGGGATCTGTTGACGCGTTCGGTTTCTCAGGACCACTAGTCAGTTCATCGGTTGAGTCTTTAGGCAATCTGGAGAATGGCAATGTTCTTTGTGCACTTCTTTTAGTCACAGCTTGTTTTGTATTATTGTCCTCCGAGGATGCAAGTCCTTTTGTATCCTGGTGTGGGTGCTCAGGTTGAGACAACATGCTGTTTACACTGCTGGACTCTTTCACACTTGGCACCCCATGTTTTCTCTTTTTGGCACTGGCCGACTCAGACCCTGTGGTTTCACTCTTGCCCCTCTTCCTCTTCCCAGTGCTAGGCTGAGGCTCCAGTTCAAAGGGAACAAAAACCTTAGACTCTGTGGGCAAACTGGGCAAAAGGAGACTTTGTTGTCTCCGAGGGTTGTTAGCTGGAGAGAAGAAGTCCTCAAATACCCCATCATCATCATCATCATCATCAAATGCACAGGAGGAGGCATGAGAGTCATTAGAGACAGTGCAAGAACTTGCCATGGCAGGAAGCAAGGATTTTCTTTGTTGGCTCACTTTCGATTTCAGTGTGGTCATCTTTACGGACGTTTGATGAGGCACATTGGGGTTTTCTGGTAAAATTTTAGAAAAACGGCGACTAGAAATTTCCAGATTAACAGTTGGCTTACTTTCTGGAAGAGACTGTGGTGTTCTTCTTTTCCTAACAGGTGGTGTGACTTTTGCCATGTTACTTCTGCTGGTTGATCGTCTATTTTTTCCCACTACAAAACTGTCAAACGTAAACACTGACTGCACACTCTGGCTACCCTCCGGGAGGTCATCCAGGCATGGACTCTCTAAAGACATGTGTTTCTTGATGCCATCACTTTTGATTGAGGTCCTTTTAGGATTTTTGTCTTGTTTATTCGCTTTTTCTTTAGCAGGTGAATTGGGTAACGGACTTGTCTTTTGTCTCGGCACAACGCTGCAAGGTGACATCCAAGGTTTCTTAAAGTCTTTCTTGTGCTGTGTTTCAATGGTGTCTTCATGTTGCTTCTCTCCATCTGTCTTATTTGAGCCAACAGATGCATTAAAATCCTCATCCGGTTCTTCATCTGCATAGGGAAAGATATGCCATTATGAGAATTAGAAAAGATACTGAAACTTATAGCATTATATAAATGAGTGGCAATGCATCTTATGTCCAAGTACTTACACAGTTGTTGCAAAAAAGAACGGGATGGTGTATTTCCAAGAGAAGGCTTGAGCTCAGGTGATAACCTAGATTGTATCTGTGAAGCTGAGAGAAAGCATTAACTAGAGTTGCCACATATCTCAGCTCTTTCACAGACTCTGGCCCATGTTTTGCAGGTGCTAAACATACTATACACATCAAACAATTGGCCATAGACACATAAAACATACCTGTCGGGGAGAGGTTTTCCCTTTTTTCTCTCATTTCTTTCAGGCGCTGTGCCATGGAGTCAGACCTTTTCATAGAAGGACTGTAAACTATTCCGTTCTCTTCGTCGATAATGTAAGGGGACACATCTGTAACTATACAGAAATACATTTCAATATGAAACCAGATCCACGCACAAAATGTCAGACATGAGAGATTTCTTACTAAGAGGTGATTTTGGCACTAGGTCTTTGATCATCTTGTCCAGTTTTTTCTTCATGCGCCTGTCATTCTCAGGTGTCCTCTCAGGGGTGTCTCTTGGCTGCATACAACGATGCTGTATGAAAGAAAATATATAATATTATTTTGGATTTGGATGAATCTCATAAGAAAAACTTTAAGACCCTTTCAATAAATACACTTAATTAAACCAATAGCCAAATTATTCATGTTCTTTGGCAAAAAATCCTTGCTCAACTATTACAATTTTTAAGAAATAAAATAAATATGGTTTAACTCCATATGTGATCAAAGAAAAGTTATGTACAGTAATTATTTTAACCTAGTAAAGAATTGTACATTTGCTTACCACCCTTTTCTTGAGTGCTGGATTGACTTCATCATTTAATGCCGGACACAACTCTTCATTAACATGTTCACCATCATCTTTACATCTGCATTAATAAACAAAAACAATATGAGTGATAGGATAACAGAGCGCCCAACTATTTTATATGTCAGTCAGTGACACCTTGTGGCTGGTGTAATAATTGCAAAACCAAAATGGTCATATCACTGACTTGTCATCATGCAGACCAAAATATATTGAAGATACATTGTTGTCATTGCTATGATGATGCACTTTAAAGAAAATAAAGCATATACACCGAAATGAAGCTTGAGGTTTACCTGGCCACCCAAAGGACAGACACAAGTTTCACACCAGTCTTCTTGGCTTTATTCCAGGTGGCTTGATGGCCATTTTTAAAGACTACGTGGGTGACTTGTTTATTGAAGGTTTTTGATACCTGGAATTTGACAGGGAAAATCACAATGTGAAATTGCACATAGTAAAAACAAACTTCTGTGTAGTTAGCAGTGTGGCTATAAAAGGATAACTTGCCTCAACTCCCATATCCTGTAGCTGCTGGATGAATGGTTTAGAGTAATTCTCTGTTTTACTTGATGACCACACGTCAACGTAGGCAACAACATCTAGGGAAAAGATCAAACCCCCATACTTGATTCACAGAAAAATGAGAAAATACATGAAAAAGCTGTAGCTAGTTAGGCAAGCTATTCAAAGCATGAAAGGTGTACACAATTTACCTTTTAGAATAGCAGTACAGTTAGGCCTACTGTTTGAGGTCATTTGAGTCTCTTACTGAAGGATTTCCCTACAATCAGAGAAAAATAAGTAACCAAGGAAAGTGCAGTTAGTTGGTGAAATGGGGGTGTGCTGCGGGGGACGTGCTTCTGGCAAGCAACAAACCATCTGATGACATGTAACGTTAAGGCTACACTCACATGCAAACTGAAACTCATAGCTAGCTGGCTTGCTCTCCAGAATCTAAGGCATTAACAAGTCATTCTGTTTCATCCCAAAGGTTCTCAGCTATGATTTTAGCGGTCTTATGCCACGATTTTGCCATCCCAAACTCTTAGGTAGTAAATGGTTTGTCGGACGACTTGGCCTGTTTAGTGTGACAGGGTCTAGATCTTCCGATTAAGTACAACTACGTGTGGTCATAGGCTCCGACAAAGTTCTGGCAACGTCAGAAATGTTGAGCCTATATCGTGTACGCCCTAGTGTGGTTGGTGTTATGAGCCGATCCCGGTGACTGACCAATAGGAACACGGCCCTAATTATCTTGTTAAGCCTACTACATGACGTCTTAAAAATCAGGCTACCTAATGGGATTTTGAAAAGGCACAAAATCGGCAAATCAAAATAAATGTTCTACCACAGCGACCATTTATTTCTGAATTCAGGCATATGAAGTATACTTCCAGCATTTTCAAACTGACTTCACTTGCGCATATGCATAGAGTGAGGCTTGCGCTGCTTTGATGGAACATACATCGCTGCAGTTGACGTAGCTTACGTCTGCTGACATATTCTGCGATTGGCATGCGAGGTTGACGACAAAACTTAAGCAAATCGTACAGGTTGATATCAAGATCATGATTTGGTAACATTGCACAGTGTGACATGTCATAATCGTAAAAGACTAAATCTGACGTAGTGTGGGAACGACTCATTGTTAGGGCGGAGTCATGAGCATCTCGTCATTATACACAGATTTATGGTGTAAATGGGAAGGTGCACAGAAATAAACCACATCCATGTTCTCCTTTTGGTAGGTATTTTCATTATTAAACATGCAATGAACTACATGGAGGGAAGAGTACACGGACAGAACTCTTGTTAACAGGTATGCACAAAAACAAGAAAGAGCGAGCTCAACATTACGTTTAAACTACTCAATCAGTGAAGTCTCTGATGGGCATTGACTAGAGTAGTGGAGGCAGGTATAGTTGCTGACGTCGCTATGCGCAGGATTGCTGAAAGGTGGGAATCAGTAAGAGATGCTGTGCCTTGACTTGTTGTATTTCGTCACTGAAAATGTCTATTCACATACATAGGTTGACTCAAACATCTTCTGAGCATGACTCATAACCTTTGGAAAGTTTTGTTCATCGATAGATGCATAGAACCTTGTCAGTGACTTTGGAGAACTATTCAAAACAATCACTGCATCAGACTAAATATCGATAAGATCAAGTTGCAAGTCAGTGGGAGCATTATCCACATTGAAGGTGAAAGGAGAGGAAACCAAAAGTATGTCATTTTCCAACACTTAAATCCTCAAAATGACACAGCAGCGATGTATACTTCTCCCGCCAGTCATCTGATAGGGAACAGACTAGTATTGTCGGAAGGTGGATGAGATTGTTGGCTTCTACTTGGCGGGTCAGGAGGAGTAATTTTCCCTTGAAGGCTTTGACAAGGCTGTACATCTGATGTGCAAAAAGGCCCTTCCCTTGTAGTTTGGAATTCCGTTCATTCATGGAGGGCCATTATGTCCACAGTGAAGGCAAAATCAGCCAACCATTCTTTATCTTGCAGCTGAGGGAAATCCACATATTTTCCTTTCATATGCAAAAACTCAACAACCTCCGACTTCAGGTCCCACACCCTTCCCCAAACTCAGCCATCTCACGTTTGTGTGGTAGGGGAGATCTGCATGACCCGACTCGGTCTCTTCCAACAGTGAGACAAACTGCATGTGGTTGAAAGATTTTGCTCTTATGAAGTTTACCACTTTAGTGACTGTATCCACAACACGGCTCATTTTCAGAACACATTTAGAGCACCTCCTGATGAATAAAGCAATGCAGGAAAATAATTTTCTGTTCTGTGTTGAGCTTAGCTACTTGATCTTGTATCCTTTTCAAAAGGCCAACGTTTTTTGTTGCAAAATTTGGGCACCCATCAGTGGTAACACTGGATAACTTTTTAAAAATCAGACCCAGCTTTGCCACACACTTATTAACATAAATATTTCCCTGTGGTTGTGCTCTTCATTGCCTGCACTGAAGCAAGCTCCTTTGTAATTTCAAAGTCTGGGGTTATGCCTCGCAAGAATATCAACAACTGCGCCGTGTCACGTGCATCACTGAGCTCATCCAGGGCCAAGGAGAAATAGGTGTAATCCTTTACCTTGTCTTTCAACTGTTGTTCCATATTCTCTGCGATGTCCTCAACACGCCGTGTCACTGTTCCGTCTTTACAGGGAAACATTTTCAAAACAGCCCTTTCTTGTCGGGGCAAAGTATTGCTGCAGAATCAATTAAACATTCTTTAATGAATTTACCCTCAGCGAAAGGCTTGCTATGTTGAGCAATTTGTGGGACAGTACACAGCTAGCTCTCGCAATTCCGTCTTTTGCTGAATGCAGTTGTGAAAAGTCCTTGCTGCTTTTGCAACTGAGAAAGCAACTCTTTCGATGCACTTGCCCTCTGCTCAGAAGACAATCCTATATTTCTCTGAATGCTTCGTCTGGAAGTATCGGGACAAGTTGTAGTCTTCAAGACAGCAATGCTCTCTTTGCACACTAAGCACACAGCTTTCCCTGATACCTCAAAGAAATATTTCGATGACCACTCTTGCTGGAACAGCCTACATTCACCGTCTACTTTCCTTTTCTTTGAAAAACTCATTTTTGCGCAATTTAATGCTAGCTACTATTTGTAACTGTGACGTATGTGTCAGCCTGTCAGTCACTGTCTGTCCTCGTGCAGTTATTTATACGTGCTTTCAAAATAAATGTCCCACAAGCGGTGGGAGTTAAATCATTACACAAAGGCGAGNGTGGATATATTGAAGCAACATCTCAAGACATCAGTCAGGAAGTTAAAGCTTGGTCGCAAATGGGTCTTCCAAATGGACAATGACCCCAAGCATACTTCCAAAGTTGTGGCAAAATGGCTTAAGGACAACAAAGTCAAGGTATTGGAGTGGCCATCACAAAGCCCTGACCTCAATCCCATAGAAAACTTGTGTGCAGAACTGAAAAAGCCTACAAACCTGACTCAGTTACACAAGCTCTGTCAGGAGGAATGGGCCAAAATTCACCCATCTTATTGTGGGAAGCTTGTGGAAGGCTACCCGAAACGTTTGACCCAAGTTAAACAATTTAAAGGCAATGCTACCAAATACTAATTGAGTGTATGTAAACTTCTGACGCACTGGGAATGTGATGAAAGAATAACTCTCTCTACTATTATTCTGACATTTTACATTCTTAAAATAAAGTGGTGATCCTAACTAACCTAAGACAGGGAATTTTTAGTATGATTAAATGTCAGGAATTGTGAAAAACTGAGTTTAAATGTATTTGGCTAAGGCGTATGTAAACTTATGAGTTCAACTGTACATATCCCAACCAGAAGCCATGGATTACAGGCAACATCCGCATCAAGCTAAAGGCTAGAGCTGCCGCTTTCAAGGAGCGGAACACTAATCTGGACGCCTATAAGAAATCCTGCTATGCCCTCAGACAAACAATCAAACAAGCAAAGCGTCAATACAGGATTAAGATTGAATCCTACTACACCGGCTCTGACGCTCGTCGCATGTGACAGGGCTTGAAAACTATTACGGACTACAAAGGGAAACCCAGACATGAGGTGACCAGTGACGTGAGCCTACCAGACTAACTAAAAGCCTTTAATGATCGCTTCGAGGCAAGAAACACTGAAGCATGCACGAGAGCACCAGCTGTTCTGGATGACTGTGTGATAACGCTCTCGGTAGCCGATGTGAGCAAGACCTTTAAACAGGTCAACATTCACAAAGCCGCAGGGCCAGATGGATTACCAGCACGTGTACTCAAAGCATGCGCGGACCAACTGGTAAGTGTCTTCACCTGACATTTTCAACCGCTCCCTGACTGAGTCTGTACTTCAGTTTATTTGGCTTGTACACCCAAGCCAAAAGACTGCTGAACAATTACTCCAATTCGTCATCTCTCCCATGTCTTATTCGACTAGTATTTTTGAAAGTGTAAGGAAAATAATTCAGGCATTTATTGCTTGCCAACATTTTACTCCGTCTGTTTAATAAAACACACATTCATTATTAATTTAAGGTTGGCTATCCTGACCTGAAGTTTGCTCTATAGAAAGTATTTGACTGATGTGTGCCACAAAGTTTTGGACCACAAAATTTAGGAAATTAGAAGGGGGGTATTTTCGGCACAACACCAGTACCCCCTGTATATAGCCTCGTTACTGTTATGTTATTGTGTTACTTTATTTTATTTGGTAAATATTTTAACTCTTCTTGAACTGCACTGTTTGCTAAGGACTTGTAAGTAAGCATTTCATGGTAAGGTCTAACTTACACTTGTTGTATTCGGCGCATGTGACATAGTTTGATTTGTTGCTAAAACGCTTTCAGTTCCACGTTAATATTAGCATGTTCTAATCAAAAACCAATGTAATTCAATCTCCCCCAGATAGCATACTCTAAATGTCATGCCCAAATAGTATAGTCAAACCAAGAACTCAAAAGTGTGGTGTAACGTTAACGTTTAGGTATTTCTTTGGCGGCTAGCAAATTCACATAACCTTGAGTCAGAAGATATCTAGCAAAGTAGCTAACAATAGCCAACTTCCTAGCTTGTGAATGCAAATCGTACTATAACGATACTTAGCAACTTGACAAAAAGGTATGAGTGCTAAAGTTGGCTAGCTACTCTAGCTAAACTAAGCAATTTAGCTAGTATTTTCCGACTGAGTGTGTTTCGACTATTTCAAACAGATCCAGTACTGTCATCCAGACAGTTACTTTTATAAAGCGTGCATTAAAACTGTATGGTTAAAAAAAAAAACACTTTTCGCTACTTACAGCCTTGCACAACCTTGAGACTTTCCGCGGGTGTAATTTAATGACACAATGCATGCTGGGAAATAGAAGACGTACGAACCTGTCATTGGTTGGTCTGAAATATACGGTAATATACATTATTAGCTAGCTAGATTTTTGGGGCTTATAACAAGATCACGATAGAGCATTTATGAGAACAATATATTTTGAAGCCATAGTCTACCCCTCCGGATATAATCTCCTCTCCTCATTCTAGCTTTCACTTATATGATGTCCCCAGACACCTCCTGACAACCGAGGTAAAAAGCCAGTTTCAAGTTGGATATTCGACGGATATTCGCGCTTTCAAACCTCAATAGCTTTCAAACCACTTGAGCCACAGACTCCAAATAAGGGTCATGATGTTGGAAAAATTGCACACAACATTGCACGGGTTTTATTTTCACGATTTGGACATTAATTCGCTTTCCAAAGATAATAAACATGTGGATATGTGAGCAACATTTTGTATTCCTAGTTGAATTAGTTAGGGAGCGTCAACAAAGTACAACCTTTTTTTACATTCGAATTTCAATAGCTCCTTGGTAATGTGACCTACTTGACTCAAACAAGGTTCAGAATGTCCACTGACTGCCCATCTATATTGCACACCCTTTAGCTTGTCAATTTTCATCTCACAAGATTTTACATACATTTTTCCAAATTTAACATTTCAATAGCTCCTTGGTCATGTGACCTACTTGACTTCAAACAAGGTTCAGAATGTCCACTCAGTGGGCCTACACATTGCACACTCTTTAGTTTGCCCATATTCATCTCACAAGATTTTACATACATTTTTCTAACTTAATAATGTCAATAGCTCCTTGGTCATGTGACCTGCTGACTCCGAACAAGGTTCAGTATGTACACTGACTACCCTTCTATATTTCGCACCCTTTAGTTTGTCCAATTTAATCTCACAAGACTTTACATGAATTTTTCTAAATTTAAAATGTCAATAGCGCCTTGGTCATGTCAATTACATACCTAAGAAGCGTGCAGTGGATATACACCCATATTGCATAACCTATAGTAATGGATCTTCTACATTGTTGTACATTTAATATTAGTTTGACAATTAGGGGGTTCAGTCCAGCGTTGTGTTTACCCTTTTCTTTAATATTTATCTATAATAATTGTTAGTTGTAAGTACTTATTTTCCCTTTTTTTTTTTTTTTTTCCACATTATTTAACAGCAGTACACAATAGGAGAGAGACAGATAATATCTCCTTTCATCGTTAATATCAACCATAAAGGAAAATGGCAAAGTACGAGAGTCATGTTATTAATTGTCCAAAGCAGGGATGGAGAGTGAGACTTGCGCACTGAACTTCTTTCTCCATTTAGAATGATTTGGGCTGAGTAATGATTTAGGATGTAAATCTTTGTCCCGTGATGGCTGAGGATATACCTAGTCACTAGGTCACATAACCAAGGCGATATTGACATTTTAAATTTAGAAAAATTCATGTAAAAACGTGTGAGATGAAAATGGACAAACTAAAGGGTATGCAATATAGAAGGGTAGTCATTGTACATACTGAACCTTGTTCGAAGTCAGCAGGTCAGATGACCAAGGAGCTATTGACATTTTTAATTTAGAAAAATTCATGTAAAAACGTGTGATGAAAATGGACAAACTAAAGGATGTGCAATGTGTAGGCCCACTGAGTGGACATTCTGAACCTTGTTTGAGTCAGCAGGTCACATGACCAAGGAGCTATTGACATTTTAAATTTAGAAAAACTAATGTAAAAATGTGTGAGATGAAAATTGACAAACTAAAGGGTGTGCAATGTGTAGGCCCACTGAGTGGACATTCTGAACCTTGTTTGAAGTCACGAGGTCACATGACCAAGGAGCTATTGAAATTTTTATTTAGAAAAATTCATGTAAAATCTTGTGAGATGAAAATGGACAAACTAAAGGGTGTGCAATATAGAAGGGTAGTCAGTGGACATTCTGAACCTTGTTTGAAGTCTGTAGGTCATATGACCAATGCGCTATTGAAATTCAAAATTGTAAATAAATAATTTAAAATAGTAAATCGATAAAAAAAGTGTGTGCAATGTGTGTCTATGCCATCGGGTTAGCTACAACCAGTTTTGAAAGTTTTAGGAGTAATGGTTAAAGAGCTATTGAAATTAGAAAATTTTGATTTGTCACTATGTTGACAGTCCCTAACTACTTTTGTTGGACGTAAGGAAAACTACAGGCGAATATCCGTCGAATATTTACCTCGGCCTGCTGACAAGCTGTTTTGTGTTTCAACTAATATCTCTGCTAAGCAATGCATTTTTTTATTTGATAAAACAGTGAGGATGACAAGAGTGATGGACACATATAATTATTTGGGTATGATGATGATGCTGCTGAATAAAACATTTGCCATAATGCTTCTGACTGGAACCAGGGCCCTTCAGAAGTAAGAATAGGCCTGCATGTTAATTTTGTTCAAAATGTATTTGGTTGGCAAAACTCAAAAGCATACTATGAAAGGCTGGTGAGGCTGGGTGATTGAGTTGATTGTTCTAAATTATCCATGCAACACTGGCATCTGGAATCCCAATACCTGCCTGACTATCATTCTAATTCACCATTCTTTTGGATATGAATGCACTAATTTGCATAAACAGTTACCACATTTGCGCTCAAATGTGCTTTGCTTGTTGGTTGGTGAGACATTTTTACTCTCTTGCTCCAATTAAGCAAATTGCATTTTAGGTGTGAAATTCCAATTGTACCTATTATCTCTAATGAGAATAATGAGAAACAGTTGAACATTTTAGAAAGTAACTAATGTATTCAGTGCAGTCTCTCTGTGAAAAAAAATAGAGTTATGAGAGTTCATATAAAGCTAAGTAATGTGCAGGGGACACAACCATCAAAAGGTCGACTGTCAATCCAACAATCGTTGGATTGACAGTGACATTTCCCTCTCCATACAAAAACACAACAATTTGGGCAAAGAGCCATGGAGAAAAGTCTTAAAATGCATTAGCTCAGATTGATTGATCCATTTAGATGTGATTCAATCGCAGGTGCATGGCACTGAGAAGCTTTCCATCCCTCATACTCATTAGCAGGGGTAATGCTAAATTGATTTTCAACTACTCTATTGGATTCATAGACCCTAACATAGAGCAGCACATTTGCAGCTCTTGCCCAAGCAAACAGCAAGACAGTACATACAAAAAACGTTTTTTATACAGTTCTATCATATTTTTATAATCATATATTTTAAATATTTTTTGAATGACCCTCAATGTAAAGGTTTCCTAACCTAATATAATGCAACCTCTTGCCAGTGGAGGACTCTATGTCGCCAGCTTGCTTCAACCTTCTGCAGTGGATGCTTGCTGTGTGTGTATTCTTTTTTTGTATTCTTGAGGTGTGATTTTATTTAGAAGTTCATCAAAGTGATACCATACCTAATATGCTGTAACCTCTTGCCAGTAGAGGTCTCTGTCTCCAGCTTGCCTCAACATTCTGCAGTGGGTAACTGCTGTGTGTGTATTGAGGTGTTGATTATATTTTGCAGTTCATCAAGGTGATACCATACAGTGCACCAAAGACACATTGTCTTTTTCATAAATATTAATAAATCAAATATTAATAAAATATTTTAGCTTGATTTAGCTTTTTCACTTCTGGGACTATTCTATTGGTTCCAGAATAAAAGGCAAATTAAATCAGAACATGTATTTATTTGACCTATGTCTGGAGTCTTTGAGTAGAAATACAGTACCTCTGGCATTGTGCTTAGGCCAACATCTACCTGTTTCATGGAGCGAAGAATGACATTATTTACGTAAATCTCTAAAATGGTCAGTGTATAAAATAAATAAAGAGGGTTGCCTGAATGTGCTACCACCGACAGAATGCGGTTATCTCCTCATGTACAATTCACCTTGACATGATGAAAACACAACTAATAGCATTTTTGTTTAGAGCCCTTTGAAAAATAAAGTTAATTGACAAAGAGTTCCATTGTAACAGACACTGAGTTGGATGACATCAACAAGGATCTTCTTGAACGCCGGAGATGGAAAGAACTTATCCCAGCTATGAAAGCTGCCATAGAGTGTGGCTCATTGTCCAGAGTTTCGGGGTCAGTAGCTTCAGCCCAACATCATACACACACAGTGGTGTAAAGTATTTTTAAAGTAAAATACTTTAAAGTACTACTTAAGTCATTTTGGGGGGGTATCTGTACTTTACTTAACCATTTATATTTTGGACTACTTTTACTTTTAATTCACTACATTCATTAAGAAAATATTTTTATACTATTTTTTTTTAACTCCATACATTTTCCTTGACACCCAAAAGTACTTCTTACATTTTGAATGCTTAGCAGGATAGGAAAATAGTCAAATTCACGCACTTATCAACCAAACATCCCTGGTCATCCCTACTGCCTCTGATCTGGCGGACTCACTAAACACAAATGCTTTGTTTGTAAAGGATGTCTGAGTGTTGGAGTGTGCCCCTGGCTTTCTGTAAATAAAAATACAAGAACATGGTTTGCTTAATATTAGGAATTTGAAAAAAATTATACTTTTACTTTTGATACTTAAGTATATTTTAAACCAAATACTTTTAGAATTTTACTGGGTGACTATTACTTTTAGTTGAGTCATTTTCTATTAAAGTACAGTTCAAGTCGGAAGTTTACATGCACCTTAGCCAAATACATTTAAACTCATTTTTTTCACAATTCCTGACAATTAATCTTAGTAAAAAGTCTCTGTCTTAGGTCAGTTAGGATCACCACTTTTATTTTAAGAATGTGAAATGTCAGAAAAATAGTATAGAGAATAGGATTTATTTTAGCGTTTATTTCTTTCATCACATTCCCAGTGGGTCAGAAGTTTACATACACTCAATTAGTATTTGGTAGCGTTGCCTTTAAATTGTTTAACTTGGGTCAAACGTTTCAGGTAGCCTTCCACAAGCTTCCCACAATAAGTTGGGTGAATTTTGGCCCATTCCTCCTGACAGCGCTGGTGTAACTGAGTCAGGTTTGTAGGCCTCCTTGCTCTCAAACGCTTTTTCAGTTCTGCACACAAATTGTCTATGGGATTGAGGTCAGGGCTTTGTGATGGCCACTCCAACACCTTGACTTTGTTGTCCTTAAGCCATTTTGCCACAACTTTGGAAGTATACTTGGGGTCATTATCCATTTGGAAGATCCATTTGCGACCAAGCTTTAACTTCCTGACTGATGTCTTGAGATGTTGCTTCAATATATCCACATAATTTTCCTACCTCATGATGCCATCTATTTTGTGAAGTGCACCAGTCCCTTCTGCAGCTAAGCACCCCCACAGCATGATGCTGCAAACCCCTTGCTTCACGGTTGGGATGGTGTTCTTCGGTTTGCAAGCCTCCCCCTTTTTCCTCCAAACATAACGATGGTCATTCTGGCCAAACAGTTCCGTTTTTGTTTCATCAGACCATAGGACATTTCTCTAAAAAGTACGTTCTTTGTCCCCATGTGCAGTTGCAAACCGTAGTCTGGCTTTTTAATGGCGGTTTTGGAGCAGTGGTTTCTTCCTTGCTGAGTAGCCTTTCAGGATATGTTGATATAGGAATCGTTTTACTGTGGATATAGATAATTTTGTACCTGTTTCCTCCAGCATCTTCACAAGGTTCTTTGCTGTTGTTCTGGGATTGATTTGCACTTTTCGCACCAAAGTACGTTAATCTCTAGGAGACATAACGTGTCTCCTTTCTGAGCGATATGACGGCTGCGTGGTCCCATGGTGTTTATACTTGCGTACTATTGTTTGTACAGATGAATGTGGCACCTTCAGGCATTTGGAAATTGTTCCCAAGGCTGAACCAGCCTTGTGGAGGTCTAAAAAATAAATCTGAGGTCTTGGCTGATTTCTTTTGATTTTCCCATGATGTCAAGCAAAGAGGCACTGAGTTTGAAGGTAGGCCTTGAAACACATCCACAGGTACACCTGCAATTGACTCAAATGATGTCAATTAGCCTATCAGAAGCTTCTGACATAATTGACATAATTTTCTGGAATTTTCCAAGCTGTTTAAAGGTACAGTCTACTTAGTGTATGTAAACTTTTAACCCACTGGAATTGTGATACAGTGAATTATAAGTGAAATAATCCGTCTGTTAACAATTGTTGGAAAAACTACTTGTGTCATGCACAAACTAGATGTCCTAACCGACTTGCCAAAACTATAGTTTGTTAACAAGACATTTGTGGAGTGGTTGAAAAACAAGTTTTAATGACTCCAACCTAAGTGTATGTAAACTTCCGACTTCCACTGTACATATGAGATGAGTAAAGCAGTATGTAAACATTATTAAAGTGGCCAGTTATTCCATGTATACGTACATAAGGCAGCAGCCTCTAAGGTGCAGGGTTGAGTAACAGGGTGGTAGCCAGTTAGTAATTGCTATTTAACAGTCTGATGGCCTTGTGATAGAAGCTGTTTTATAGTCACTCTGTCCCAGCTTTAATGCACCTGTACTGACCTCGATTTCTGGATAAAAGCGGGGTGAACAGGCCATGGCTCGGGTGGTTGATGTCCTTGATGATCTTTTTGGCCTTCCTGTGAAATTGGGTGCGGTAGGTGTCCTAGAGGTCAGGTAGTGTGCCCCCGGTGATGCGTTGGTTAGACCGCATCACCCTCTGGGGAGTCCTGCGGTTGTGGGCAGTGCAGTTGCCGTACCAGGCGGTGATACAGCCCGATAGGATGCTCTCAATTGTGCATCTGTAAAAGTTTCTGGAGGGTCTTAGGAGCCAAGCAGAATTTCTTCAGCCTCCTGAGTTTGAAGAGGCGCTGTTGCGCCTTCTTCACCACACACTCTGTGTGGGTGGACCATTTCAGATCGTCAGTGATGTGTACGCCGAGGAACATTAATCTATCCACCTTCTCCACTGCGGTCCCGTCGATGTGGATAGTGGCGTTCTGCTATTTCCTGAAGTCCACTATCAGCTCTTTCGTTTGTTGAGAGGTTACTTTCCTGACACCACTCCGCCAGGGTCCTTAACTCCTCCCTGTAGGCTGTCTCATTGTTGGTTATCAGGCCTATTACTGTTGTGTCGTCTGCAAACTTGATGATTGAGTTGGAGGCGTGCATGGCCACGCAGTCATGGGTGAACAGGGAATACAGGAGGGGGCTGAGCACACACCCTTGTGGGGCCCCTGTGTTGCGAAGTGGAGGTGTTGTTTCCTACCTTCACCACATGGGGACGGACCTTCAGGAAGTCCAGGACCCAGTTGCACAGGGCAGGATTCAGACCCAGGGCCCCGAGCGTAATGATGAGCTTGGAGGGTAATATGTTGAATACTGAGATATAGTCAATGAACAGCATTCTGACGTAGGTATTCTTCTTGTCCAGATGGGATAGGGCAGTGTGCAGTATGATTTCATCGTCTGTGGATCTATTAGGGCAGTAAGCAAATTGAAGTGGGTCTAGGGTGTCAGGTAAGGTAGAGGTAATATGATCCTTAACTAGCCTCTCAAAGCCCTTCATGATAACAGAAGTGAGTAGTACGGGGCCATTGTCATTTAGTTCATTTACCTTTGCTTTCTTGGGTACAAGAACAATGGTGGACATCTTGAAGAAAGTGTGGACAGCAGACTGGGATAGGGAGAGATTGAATATGTCCGCAAACACTCCAGCCAGCTGGTCTGTGCATGCTCTGAGGACGCAGCCTTGTGAGGGTTAACACGTTTAAATGTCTTACTCACGTCGGCCACGAAGAGCGAGAGACCACAGTCCTTGGGAGCAGGCCACGTCAGTGGCACTGTGTTAGCCTCATACTGGGCGAAGAAGGTGTATAGCTTGTCTGAGAGTAAGATGTCTTTGTCTGCGACGTGGATGGGTTTCCCTTTGTAATCCGTGATTGTCTGTAGACCATGCCACATATGTCTCGTGTCTGAGCCGTTGAATTGCGACTCCACTTTGTCTTTGTACTGTCTTTTTGCCTGCTTGATTACGTTACAGAGGGAATAACTACACTGTTTGTATTGAACCATATTCCCAGTCACCTTGCCATGGTTAAATGCGATGGTTCACGCTTTCAGTTTTGTGTGAATGCTGCCATCTATCCACGGTTTCTGGTATGGGTAGGTTTTAATAGTCACCGTGGGAACAACATCCCCTATACACTTCCTGATGAACTCCGTCACCATGTCCGTGTAAGCGTCAATGTTATTCTCAGAGGCTACCCGGAACATATCCTAGTCCGCATGATCAAAACAATCTTGAAGCATGGATTCCGATTGGTCAGACCAGCGTTGAATAGACCTTAGCATGGGTACTTCCTGTTTGAGTTTCTGCCGATAGGAAGGGAGGAGCAAAATGGAGTCGTGATCTGATTTGCCGGAGGGAGGGTGGGGGAGGGCCTTGTAGCCATCTTGAAAAGGCAAGTAGCAGTGGTCTAGTGTTTTTCCTAAGCGAGTACTACAGTCAATGTGTTGATAGATCTTCGGTAGCGTTTTCCTTAATTTGCTTTGTTAAAATCCCCAGCTATAAATGCGACCTCAGGATATGTGGTTTCCAGTTTGCATAAAGTCCAGTGTAGTTCCTTGAGGGCCGACCGTGGTATCAGCTTGAGGGCTGTGACTATAACCGAAGAGAATTATCTTGGGAGGTAACACGGTCGCCATTTGATTGTGAGGTGTTCTAGGTCGGGTGAACAAAAGGACTTGAATTATCACAATCACACCATGAGTAGTTAATCATGAAATATACACCCCCGCCTTTCTTCCCTTCGGAGAGTTCTTTATTCCTGTCTGCGTGATGAACTGAGAACCCAGCTGGCTGTCTTTACGTGGACAGTGTATCCAAAGAGAGACAGGATTCCATGAAACAGAGTATGTTACAGTCCCTGATGTCTCTCTGGAAGGAGATCCTCACCCTGAGCTTGTCTATTTTAATGTCCAGAGACTGAACATTAGCAAGTGATATACTCAAAAGCGTGGATGCTGTGCTCGCCTCCTGAGTCAGACTAGAAATCCACTCCGAATACCTCTTGGAGGTATTCGGAGTGGAGCAGCCTCTTGGAGCAGCCTCTGGGATAAGATCAATTGCCCTGGGGGGTACGAACAGACGTGTGGAATGATCTACAATGCACTTAAAAATTGGAGGAATTGGTGTCTAGGGCATTTCAGACAGTTGCTAGGGGACCTTTTTACTGAAGAATGTGTCTGTTTTTTATGATTGTGTTTTGCTTTTCATGTATTGTTGTGTATAATAACATGTATTTTATTGAGTATATGAATGTGTAGCTTCATGTGTTTATTGTATTTTGATGTGTATTGTGGTGCTATACAGGGCTCATCTGGAAAAGAGACTCAGTATTGACTCCCTGTCAAAATGTTAAATAAAAAGTCATATTGACAAAGAAGTTGTGAAATTGGGGAGGGGTATGTCTGTTAATAAAATATGATTTGCTTTTTTAAATAAAATAATTAACTGTACTAGTTGTTCAGGCTCTGGTCTTATCCCATCTTGATTACTGTGGGGTAATATGGTCAAAGAAAGATCTACCAAAGCTGCAACTGTCTCAAAACAGAGCAGCACGCTTTGCTCTTAGCTGCACATACAGAACTAACATCATCAACAGCATGCATGCCAGTCTTTCCTGGTTGAGGGTTGACGAGAGATTAATTGCATCTAGTTTTTATGAGAAATATTACTGTGGTGAAAATTCCAGATTGTCTGCATAATTAAATAACATTCAGGTCAGACACCCATACATACCCCACAAGACATGCCACCAGAGGTGTAGTTACAGTCCTCAAGTTCAACAAAATTCATGGAAACGCACAGTATTATACAGAGCCATGATTGCATGGAACTCCCTTCCATCTCCAATTACTCAAGCAAACAGCAAAATTACCTTTATAAAACCAATTAAACAACATCTCATGGAATAGCAGGGACTGTGAGGGGACAGACACTAACACACGCACACATTCTAACATACATCATTTTTTAGGTGTATAGTTTGTATAATCTTTTTGTTGTATTGTTCGTATATCGTTGTATTCTACATTTGTGTGACTGTCTTTGACTATCAGTGTATCAGTGTTTTGTTACTTGTCATCTTTAGTTGTTTTTGTGGACCCCAGGAAGAGTAACTGCTGCTTCTGCAAAAGCTAATGGGGATCCTAATAAAGAAATAGGCCCACAGAGGGTATGGTAGAGAGATTTGCCACTTGAGGCTTGCAATCTGCGAGGAGAAATAGATTTTTCAGCATGTGTCTGTATCACAAATAGTTATCTACTTTTATAAACAATGCATCACATAGCAGATCTCACTTATTGCCAGTGAAGACAGAGCTGTTAGTTTAATAACTGAACACATATCAGGGCTCACAGTAACATGTATCGAGAAAACAAGCGTTGTTCTCCTTCCCACTAGGCACAGACGTCAGTTCAATGTGAGTTGAGTTGTCAACTAATGTGAATTCAACATGAAATCAACAAAAAGTGTCACCATGTCATTGGATTTAGGTTCAAAGTTGGGTGAAAATACGAAAGTCCCTTACGTTGATTACTTTTTGCAAATCGAATCAGTTTTCCACGTTGTTTCAACGTCACATAGATCTTTTTGGTTGAAATTACTTGATTCAGATCAGTTTTTGCCCAGTGGGTTGGCATTGTCCATCAACAAATTTTCATACAAATATGACTCTAATTTGTCATAGATATACTGGAACATTTTTAGAGTGAGACCTGTGGTTATTTCGCATTGAGGCTACAATACCTTTCATTTCTGACGCCTTTGATTAAGCTCTGAAGCTAGAATTCTCAAAATTTGGCAGCTGCTTTCCTGTCCGTGTCGGTATGTATTGGCATCTATCTTTATTCCAATTCATTCTAGGGAGAGGTGGCGTTCCAATACCAGGGAGCAGATGCACTGGGCGCAGCTGCACTGAGACAGCTTGACACTGTGGTACTTAGCCCTGGTGCCATCCACCTAACATAAAAGGAGGAACGAGACCACTGTTTGCTTTTTTCACTCCACCACATAGTTGGCAAAGGAGACAGAAAGAGGGAAAACAAACAGCAGTCCCGATTAAACAGTGAACAAAGCAACAAGAGAATGCTCTTGCCATCAGCCCAATGCTCTCCTGCACAGCTGTACTCTCACCAGCATCAGACACAGCCACTCTGTGCTCAGTCACCTTTTGAACAAGTGGATTCCAAAGAGGGTATAATTCATGCTTCTCCTCCAAAGATGTGCACTGGGAGAATGGGAGCAAAAGGAGAACTTAAATGGATACTTGGACCAAGGTCTGCAACTTCTGCATGTGTCCCAGAGCTATCTGGCTCACAGTTTTTACGAAGACTTTGTCTTCCTGCTGGAAAATCCAGTTTGACCCCTGAGCTGGTCAGTTGATAGAAGACCAGCTTCAAGCTAGTGGAAACATGGTTGAGCTGGTAGACCATAGCTTGGCTAAGCTGGTGGAAATATGCTTTAGCTGGCCATGTTGGTAAAGATGGTATGGTAATATAATTGCTTGAGCTGATATTGACACTGACATTGATGTTTATTTATTTTCCTACAGAAAAGTCATATATGGTGGACATATATATTTTTTACTGTCACAAGACGTGTGTGTAGCTGGTGTGTGTGAGTCAGGCGCACTTTACTCATCTGTGGCACAGTATAAACACTGAACGCAACATTGCGTCACAAAAACAAATGCCTACAGGGGAAAAAGGTGCGGCAGCACAAAGTACAAATACAGTCTGGCGCAACCAGCCGGAACGTGCCACTGACATAAAACAATCACACACACAGACATGGGGGAAACCAGAGGGTTAAATACATGACAAGTAATGAGGGAATGACAACCAGGTGTGTGGGGAAACAAGACAAAGTGGATCGGTGATGGCTAGAAGACCGGTGACGTCGACCGCCGAACACCACCTGAACAAGGAGAGGCACCAACTTCAGCGGAAGTTGTGACAGTACCCCCCCCCCCCCCTTGCCGCGCGGCTGGTACCGCGCGCTGACACCGGCCTCGGGCCGACCCGGAGGACGAGGCAGAGGGCGATCCGGACGGAGACGGTGGAACTCCCGCAGCATAGACAGGTCCACAACGTCCTCCACCGGAACCCAGCATCTCTCCTCCGGACCATACCCCTCCCACTCCACGAGGTACTGAAGGCCCCTCTTCTGACACCTCGAATCCAGTATGGAGCGGACTGAATACGCCGGGGCCCCCTCGATGTCCAGAGGGGCCGGAGGGGCCTCCCACACCTCAGACTCCTGGAGCTGACCAGCCACCACCGGCCTGAGGAGAGACACATGGAACGAGGGGTTAATACGGTAATCAGGGGGAAGCTGTAACCGGTAACTGACCTCGTTCAGTCTCCTCAGGACTTTAAATGGCCCCACAAACCACGGGCCCAGTTTCCGGCAGGGCAGGCAGAGGGGCAGGTGTCGGGTTGAGAGCCAGACCCGGTCCCCCGGTGCGAACACCGGGGCCTCACTGCGGTGACGTCTGCGCTGATTTTCTGGCGCAGCACGGCCCGCTGGAGGTGAACATGAGCGGCGTCCTATGTCTCCTCCGTGCGCCAAACCAGTCGTCCACCGCAGGAGCCTCGGTCTGACTCTGATGCCAAGGCGCCAGAACCGGCTGGTACCCCAATACACACTGGAAGGGGGAGAGGTTAGTGGAGGAGTGGCGAAGCGAGTTCTGAGCCATCTCTGCCCAGGGCACGAACGCCGCCCACTCCCCCGGCCGGTCCTGGCAATACAACCTCAGAAACCTACCCACATCCTGGTTCACTCTCTCCACCTGCCCGTTACTCTTGGGGTGAAAACCTGAGGTAAGGCTGATCGAGACCCACAGACATTCCATGAACGTCTTCCAGACCCTCGAAGTGAACTGGGGACCCCGATCAGACACTATATCCTCAGGCACCCCGTAGTGCCCGGAAGACATGTGTGAACAAGGCCTCCGCAGTCTGTAGGGCCGTAGGGAGACCGGGCAGAGGGAGAAGATGGCAGGACTTCGAGAAGCGATCCACAACGACCAGAATCGTGGTGTTACCCTGTGAGGGAGGAAGATCAGTAAGAAAATCCACAGACAGGTGCGACCAAGGCCGTTGTGGAACGGGTAAGGGGTTTAGCTTACCTCTGGGCAGATGCCTAGGAGCCTTACACTGGGCACACACCAAGCAGGAGGACACATAAACCCTCACGTCCTTAGCCAAAGTGGGCCACCAGTACTTCCCACTTAGAAAGCGCACCGTCCGACCGATGCCTGGATGACCAGAGGAGGGTGAAATGTGGGCCCAATAGATCAGCCGGTCACGGACAGCAAACGGATCGTACAGACGCCCAACTGGACACTGGAGGGGAGTGGGCTCTGCACGTAGCGCCTGCTCAATGTCCGCGTCCAGCTCCCACACTACCGGTGCCACCAGGCAGGACCGCTCCTCTGTGTCATACATCCGGGACAGTGTGTCTGCCTTAGCGTTCTGGGAACCTGGTCTGTAAGACAGGGTGAAAACAAAATGGGTGAAAAACATGGCCCACCTTGCCTGGGGAGGGTTCAGTCTCCTTGCGGCCCGGATGTACTCCAGATTGCGGTGGTCAGTTCAGATGAAAGGGGTGTTTAGCCCCCTCAAGCCAATGTCTCCACGCCTTCAAAGCCTTGACGACAGCCAACAGCTCCCGATCTCCCACGTCATAGTTTCGCTCCGCCGGGCTGAGCTTCTTCGAGAAGAAGGCACAGGGGCGGAGCTTCGGTGGCGTACCCGAGCACTGAGAGAGCACGGTTCCTATTCCAGCCTCGGACGTGTCCACCACCACTATGAACGCCAAAGAGGGATTCGGATGAGCCAGCACGGGAGCCGAGGTAAACAGAGCCCTCAGGTGACCAAAAGCCCTGTCCGCCTCAGCTGACCACTGCAAACGCACCAGTCCCCCCTTCAGCAGTGAGGTAATGGGAGCCGCTACCTGACCAAAACCCTGGATAAACCTCCGGTAGTAATTGGCAAACCCTAGAAACCGCTGCACCTCCTTTACCGTGGTGGGAGTCGGCCAATTGCACATGGCGGAAATGCGGTCACTCTCCATCTCCACCCCTGAGGTGGAAATGCGACCCTAGGAAAGAGACGGACTGTTGGAAGAACAGGCATTTCTCTGCCTTGACGTACAGGTCATGCTCCAACAGTCGACCAAGCACCCTGCGCACCAGGGACACGTGCTCGGCATGTGTAGCGGAGTATATCAGAATGTCATCAATATACACCACTACACCCTGCCCGTGCATATCCCTGAAAATCTTGTCTACAAAGGCCTGGAAGACTAATGGAGCATTCATCAACCCGTACGGCATGACGAGGTACTCATAATGCCCTGAGGTGGTACTGAAAGCCGTCTTCCACTCGTCTCCCTCCCGGATACGCACCAGGTTGTAAGCGCTCCTGAGATCTAATTTGGTGAAGAAGCGTGCCCCGTGCATTGACTCAATCGCACTGGCTATGAGAGGTAGCGGGTAACTGTACCTCACCGTGATCTGGTTGAGACCTCGATAGTCAATACAGAGGCGTAGACCTCCCTCCTTCTTCACAAAAAAGAAACTCGAGGAGGCGGGTGAAGTGGAGGACCGAATGTACCCCTGACGCAGAGATTCGGAGACATATGTTTCCATAGCCGCTGTCTCCGCCTGCGACAGGGGATACACGTGACTCCTGGGAAGTGTGGCGTCTACCATGAGGTTTATCGCACAATCCCCCCGTCGATGGGGTGGTAATTGAGTCGCCCTCTTCTTACAGAAGGCGAGAGCCAAATCGGCATATTCTGAGGGGATGTGAATGGTGGAGACCTGGTCTGGACTCTACACCGTAGTCGCACCGATGGAAACACCTACACACCTCCCTGAGCACCCTCGTGACCACCCCTTGAGAGCCCTCTGTTGCCACGAAATATTGGGGTCATGATAGGCCAACCAGGGTATGCCCAGCATCACGGGAAACACAGGAGAATCAATGAGGAAAAGACTGATACGCTCCTCATGACCCCCCTGCGTCACCATACTTAGTGGAGCTGTGGCCTCCCTAATCAGCCCTGACCCTAAGGGTCGACTATCTAGGGCATGCACAGGGAAAGGCAAATCAGGAGACACAATGGGGATCCCTAACCTACGGGCAAAAGAACGGTCAATAAAATTCCCAGCTGCGCCTGAATCTACTAGCTCCTTATGCTGGGAATGGGGGGAACACTCAGGAATCTTTACCAACAAAAACATGTGAGCAACAGGGGGCTCTGGGTGAGTTTGGTGCTTACTCACCTGGGGTGACACAACAGTGCTCTGCCTGCCGCCTCGACTCCCTGAAGAACCCCCCCAACACCGGCCAGCAGTGTGTACTCTGTGGCCACAGCTGGTGCAGGGAATGGCTCCTCCTCCGGCCCCCCTGAGTGCAGCACCTCCCAGCTCCATATGGGTCGGAGCGGAGACGCTGGAGGATGGAATTGACGGGCCCTGATCCGGACGTCCGCGGGTGGCCAGCAGGTTGTCCAGTCGAATGGACATGTCCACCAGTTGGTCCAGCGTGAGTGTTGTGTCCCTGCAGGCCAGCTCCCGACGGACGTCCTCCTGCAGACTGCACCGGAAATGGTCAATCAGGGCCCGGTCATTCCATCCCGCGCCCGCAGCCAGGGTACGGAAGTCCAGGGCGAAATCCTGCACGCTCCTCGTCCCCTGTCTTAAGTGGAAAAGGCGTTCACCCGCCGCTCTCCCCTCCGGCGGATGGTCGAAAACCGCCTGGAAACGGCAAGTGAACTCCTCATAGTGCTGCTGACCATGGAGCGATGGGAGAGAGGAGGACTGCCAGCACCTCTACCATCACCACCACCTGCCCCACTGGTCACCCCTCCTTCATCTGGTCCCAGTGGGATAAGGCTCTCGCTCCCGAGGGAGTATGATGGGACGGCTGCCGGGTGCCAGGGGTTCTTACTACAACTGGAGCTCTACCTGGCGACCGTCCACCCGGCTCATTCGGGACGCGAGAGCGTTTCCGCCCTCGTCTCCTGTTTATCTGGGAAAGCCCTGGAGGGGGCCAACTCCGTATCTCCCCACTACTCACGACAAGTAGCGTATACACTGCTCACAACACAACGGAGCCAACACGTACAGACAATTAATCACAGACAAAAACCAGGGGGGAACAGAGGGATTAAATAACACATGTAATTAGGGAAATGGGAACCAGGTGTGGATGAGACAAGACAAACAGAAAATTAGAAATGGATCGGTGGTGGCTAGAACTCCGGTGACGTCGACCGCCGGTAGCCACCCGAACTAGGAGAAGGACCGACTTCAGTGGAAGTCGTGACAAATATAAAACATATTTTGATTTGTTTAAGACTTTTTTGGTTACTACATGATTCCATATGTGTTTTTTCATAGTTTTGATGTCTTCACTATTATACTACAATGTAGAAAATAGTACAAATAAAGCAAAACCCTTGAATGAGTAGGTGTGTCCAAACTTTTGTACATATTTACAACTGTAACAATGATAAATGTCCATTGAGGAGGGGGCTGGGGGGGTAAAATGTCCATAGGAGGATTAGCAGGGGGGTGGGGGGAGGGGGAGGAAGTCTGGAGGACAGGAGGGGGACAGGGGAGCAGGTAGCTGACTTGTGGTGGCTATTCAGCAGACTGATGGTCTGGGGGTAGAACCTATTGGCCAGTCTGTCAGTTTTTGCCATGATGCTCTTATATTGCCCGCCTCTGAATGATGGAAGCGGGGAGAACACGCCGTGGCTCGAGTGCCCTGTCTTCAAAATAGGAATACCTATGTGAGAATGCTGTAGTGAAACGTATTCACTATAGCTCAACGTTCAGCACCATTGTCCCCTCCAAGCTCGTCACCAAGCTTAGGACCCTGGGACTGAACACCCCACTCTGCAACTGGATCATGGACTTCCTGACAGGCCGAACAATGTTGGTGAGGGTAGGCTGAGCTCCATGCCATCCAGGACCTCTATATCAGGCGATGTGAAGGCCCGGAAAATCGTTACAGACTCCAGCCACAGACTGTTCTATCTGCTTCCGCACGGCAAGCGGTACTGGTGCATCAAGTCTGACAGCTTCTATCCCCAACCTATAAAACTGCTAAATAGCTAACAAAATGGCTACACAAACTATCTGAGCTGACCCTTGTATTTTTTTATTATGCACACTCACAGGGCCCTACACACTCACCCATAAAAACACTCAAACACACACACAAACACTCACATAATATGCACATACATTTATACTGACTCTACACATATGCACACCCAGTCACATACAATCATCATATACACTGTTGCTACTCTGTTTATCATATATCCTGATGCCTAGTCACCTTACCATATACAATCCCTGCACATTGTAATTATGGTACTGGAACTGACTGACCTTGTATATAGTCTGCTTACTTTCTCGTGTTCTGCTTATTTTCTCGTGTTCTGCTTATTTCTTATTCTTATTTCTTGTGTGTTTTTTGTTTGACCTTGTGTTATCTTTAGTATTACATTATTGATTACTGCATTGTTGGGTTTAGAGTTTGCAAGAAAGGCATTTCACTGTACTTGTGCTTGTGACATTAAAACTTAAAACTTATGGACTTACAATCCTGACGCTCTGTTTTAACGTAGAAACGTTAATAATCTTCACTTGCGATGCGGTTTTGGAAACCTTTTGAACTTAACTTTTTGCAGTTAAGACCTGGCTGTGTTTTCAATAACACAGCCTCTAGACAAGGTACGACACATTCTCTCACCTCGGGCACACATTTTCATTGGACCATTCCATTCCACATTTCCGTCTTGAAGCATGTGTTATTCAAAACACATCCGGGTGCAACTTTGATAAACTGCTTACAGTCAGTGTATCTTTTCTATTTGAATTTTTTTCTTCTCGCTGAGTTAAGTTCCAAATATTTCCAGAACTGTATTTCAAGCAGGAATATTAATGTTTAGACAATGTTTGGGCATTTCCCTCACACAGCAGATATGTAAGTGAATGGGCCCTAATGCGCTAGGTTTACCATCTATAAATGGGCTAATATAAGCTATTTGGGCTAGCTAGATAGTTACTGTAGCTTTCATTTTATATCAAGCAATACATGTGTTGCTAGCTAGCTAGCTTTGAAGTTTATAGTGATGTTGACTAGGTCTGGGTTTCTCTGACAGCAGATATTTAGAGCTGGCTAGCTAGATAGATCAATACTATTTAAATAGTTATATTTTCTCTCTCCCGCAGTGGATCCTCCTGTTCTGGAGCATCGGCTGCCTATCAGACCCAAATGTAAGTCTTTCCCAATTAAATAAAAATTTGTGTTCGCAAAACATTTAGGCCAACAGAGCTCAAGTATGAGAAGCATCATGCTTAGATGTAGTTCTCGTCAGATCCCTGTATTTTGGATGAACGGATATCCTCCATATAGGGTTCTAGCGTAGGAAAGAATATGGATAGGGGACACATATACAACTTGGCAATGCTAATAAAACAGCAGTGCATGTACTAACTGTGCTCAACAGTTGCACATTGTCATAGTTTTAATTGAGACATATTGAATCACTACCAATGGTCAGGACAGGGAGAGCAAGAGAGGATGATAGGCACACTCCCTCACTGTGCTGCCCCTGTAGCAGATTATCTTTTCTTCAGTGGGGCTCTGTCTGGATGTCCCTCACAGCTGTCCACAATTCCTCCACCACTTATGCATGCCAATGATTAATTATTGATAAGCCTGACCACTGTGTCCAAGCTGTCTGACTTAATGAGATAGACAGGAATAAAATCATAATTTGGTTCAGTTCCAAAAGGGGCTCTTTAGGGTTTCCATGCGTCACAACACATCTCATCACATAAATTCCTCTTGACATAGGATAGGCACATTGACATTTTCTTTTTAGATAATGTCTTTAATTCTAAGTCCCCAAAACCCATTTAGAAATACCCACGTTTGTCCTCTTTAACTGAATACTGTTGAATTGATTGACAGATATTCAGATGTACATATTCAGACTATATTTCAATTGTGTGATTTCTATTCTCAAAAGCACTTTTGTTACTAGCTCTAGCTCTAGGCCATGGCTATCTGTTCAAAAAATAAAAGTGTGGATTCAGAGGATGGACCCACAGCCCTACCTGTAGAGGTGTTCCACAGATTAGAGAAATGCTCAGAATCATGTAGAATAACTTTAGGCAACTCAAACAGCCAGCTCAAGGGCTCATAACAAACACAAAAAGCTCTGGTTGACAGGAGGGAAACAATGAATTAAGAAACAGATTGATGCATTCTAGACCACAGCGCTCTACAGTCCACACACCTTGTTTCTTTCCAACCCAGATACTGTATGTCATAAAAAGTCAGCAAGCAAGCAACTTCTATCAATTTAGTCTGAGCATGGTTGTTGAGCATGGTTGTGCTTGGCTTGATCAAATGGTGTCTTGACATGGTTCACTAGTCTATATACTGTAGGCTCGAAATGATTAGTTGTTACTGGTAAAATTTGGAATGGGTTATTGATTTGACAGACTTCATTGAGCTTGGACAAACAGACTCTGTCAGAGTGGGAAATGAGACCATCAATACAGGGTTCAAAACTGTAGTGTTCTGTGAAATTGTGTTCCACTTGACTTCCTTTAGGGCAGTTCCTATACAGTATCTTGAGCTTTGTATGCGTAACTTGGACTTTTCCATACAATATGCATTGAAGTTTAATGAGTAGCCTCACTTGTGTAAAAATAGAATGACACATATTTAATGTAGAAGAACACTACTGTAAGTAACCAACAGCAGCTCATGGCAAGTAGCAGCTGTGCAGAGTGAGATCTCTACTGTCGATGCACAGCAGCACTGACTCACTGTTAGCCTGACCCCTAGAGACCTTCTGGAGAATGCTGCAGAGCATGCCCACAGGCCCAGGCTTGAGTGTGATACAATATAGAATCTTGATGGGGACAGATACAAAAATCCTCTTCTTTCAAACTCTTTCCTTGGTGTGTTTAGGCCAAAGCTTATGTTCAGTGTGCCTGTTGACTGATTCAATCACCTATACTCTGCAGCACTGTTTAACATCCCCCGTTTTAGGTAGCTACCTATCTTTGAAGCAACATTTAGGTAAGAGACGGGAAAAATAACTAGGGAACATACTGTAATTCTGGACTTTTCTGTAGCCTAAATAATTCCATATTGTAGCCTATAAAATTAATTTAATAAAGGATGAATATGATGTGATGTGTTTGGACTTCCTCCCACAGATGCTCCCAGAGAGTTGTTTTCCTCACACATAAAGAGGCACAATCATTTAAGGTCCACATAAGGTGAAATAAACAGATGTTTGTATATTGTGGCGTACAGCAGGTCAGCCACCAGGGGGAGACTCGCCGAGGCCTGGTGACAGATGGAGTATACATCACGAGGCGATGGCTCCATCTGCTGGACGTGCCAGGTCTCGACGGGCTCTCCGGCCAGAACTAATTGGGGCTGATTGGTGAGTAATCAAGGGCTGATTGCTCACCAGCTGTACAAGCCCCATAAAGCTGCCAGAAGGGCAGCACACAGGGAGGACTGGGGGAAGTAAGGTGACTTCCGTGTAGTTGGAGATGGTGCCCGAGCTAAGACGAGACCCGGAGCCCAGAAGACATGGGGGAGACCTATCCTTTTCTTTTGATTTATTATTTAATAAACACCCTTGAAACCGAGCTAATCATACTCTGTCCGTGTCTGATCTGTGTAAACGTCTTGACCAAAACCCCTGGTTTGCCACAAGTAGTGGAGAATGCGGGCAATCTGATAATGTGGTCAGATCAGGGTTGACGTTTACGCAGCATCAGCATGGACGAGTTGATAGCTCAGTTCGTCCGGGCCCAAAAGCACAACAGGCGGTTCAGGAACGGACGCTGGAGGAACAGCGATTACAAAACGTCCGCCTCGTTGAGGAAATCAGGAAACTCCTACGGGTACAGCCTGGCCCATCGGGCTCTACGGTTCCACAACTGGAGGTTTGTAGCCGACGCATCCCCCCGAGCCCAGATGAGCAACCTACTGCGCGTTTCCAGGGCATGGCTCCTAACCAATGTGTCCACCCTCTCCATCCTCGACAAAGTGGTCCTGGATCGCTTCTTACGGGCGCTACCATACGACATGAAGAGTCTATGCGCACCCCAGACCTCGGGGGGCCTCCTGGAAGCAGTGGAGATGTATCAGAACACTCAGGCCCTGCTGAGTGGGAGCCGGGCAGAGTCAGCGACCCGTTTGAGGGGAAGGAAGGACAGCCCCACCGCTGTGTACCCCGAACCGACAGTCGGGAGGGCCAAAGGACCGCAAATCCGTGGAGAGACGGCTGGGGTAGGGCCGGCCCGCCACCGATGACCCCAGGTAGAAGGAGACCAAAGGAGGTGTTTTGAGTGTGGCTCCCGGGGGCATATTGCCTGGAATTGCCCGGCTTGAGAGGAGTCAGGGCCATCAGCAAGCCCCAGAGGCGAGGTGGGTCATGCCGTGAACTATGTCACCTCCTGTTGGGCGCACCCTGAATCAACTGCACCCATGGTTTCGGTGAAGGTTGACGGACACGACACGGAAGTGCTATTGGACTCTGGAAGAATGGTTACGCTCGTAATCACAAGCCTGCTGAACCAGGAGACCGAAAGGGGTAGGGAGATGTCCATTTCCTGTGTTCACGGTGACACGAAGCGGTATCCAACCGTATGGACTAACATTGTGACGCCACAAGGGAGCAGCCAGATGATGTTAGGTGCAGTGCCAGAGTTGCCGGTACCTCTCCTAGTGGGATGGCATTGTCCGTTGTTCGCGGCCCTATGGGGGCACGAGTTGAGGGAAAAGGTACGAGCCGGCCGAAGAAGAGAACGGGGATGACCAATAGCCTGTGCGGCCCGGAAGTAACCGGTTAACCAGCATGTGTCTACGGCTCCGGAGTCGGAGGGGGCGTCGGAACCCGAACCCCCTGGGGAACCACTGCAGGAGGAGCCCAGCCTCCCCCTCCTCGATTTGGAGGGGCCCCAACTGAGGGGACAATTCGGGACGGCCCAGTGGGAGGATCCGAACTTGAAAGCCGCCGCAGCCCAAGTGATAGCGGTGGATGGACAGATACTTCTGGGGGTGAGTGACTGGCGATACCCCCATTTCCAAATCAAGAATAACCTTTTGGATCAGGTGTCGCGCCACCAGGGGGAACTTTGAGAGGTATTGTTGCTGCCCCGACGGTACGTGGGAACTGTTCTTCAGCTGGCCCACACCCACCTGTTGGGGGCGCATCTGGGAATGGAGAAGACCTGGGAACGGCTCGCCGCCCGATTCCACTGGCCCGGGATGAGGAGGGCCATGGAAGACTGCTGCCCGGAGTGTCAACTCACTGCCCCAAAAGCCCACTTCCGAAGCCCATTGGTCCCCCTACCGATCATCGGGTTACCCTTTGAATGCATCGCCATTGACATAGTGGGACCCCTGGTAAAAACAGCACGAGGACACCGGTACATCCTGGTGATAGTAGATTATGCCACCAGGTATCCCGAGGCCATTCCCCTACGGCGGCGGTATCCAAGGGAATCGCCCGGGAGCTGTTCCACCTCTTTAGCCGGGTGGGCATCCCGAACGAGATCTTGACAGACCAAGGTATGGAGTTTGTCCCGCCTCATGAAAGAGTTGTGTGCCCTCCTGCAGATCAAGCAGATCTGGACCTCCGTTTTTCACCCACAGACGGATGGGCTCGTCGAGCGCTTTAATAAAACGCTCAAACAGATGCTGCGGAAGGTCATCGAGCAGGATGGGAAGAACTGGGACCAGCTACTACCCCACCTAATGTTCTCAATCCGAGAAGTACCCAAATCCTCCAACGGGTTTTCCCCATTCGAACTCCTCAAAGGGGGGAGGCCACGCGGCCTACTGGCCCTCGCAAAAGAGGTGTGGGAAGCCCAACCGACCCCATTATGCAGCGTGGTAGAGCACGTGGAGACGATGAGGGAATGGCTGACAGCCATATGGCCCGTCGTGAGGGAACATATAGAGAAGGCCCAACACGCCCAAGCCCAGGTCTACAATTGGGGAGCCCAGCCCCGAGAATTCCAGGTGGGAGACAGGGTGCTGGTCTTAATCCCCACGGCCAAATGTAAGTTCCTGGCAACATGGCACGGACCATACGAGGTGATCGAGAAGCTGGTCTGCCACAATATATATATATTCTGACGTGTCACCATGGAGTCACGAAGGAGTCACCATGTGTCATCTATTCATCTGTCCTGTTCTCATCTTCGTCTGTGCACCATCTGAGTTTCTCTTCAAAGAGTCTGGTAATAGAGTACAACGGTCGGGAACCAATGGGATGCTCGAGCAGGGATGTTCATGAAAGAACCAACAGAATGCTCGAGGGGGGGCATTCTTGCAGAAGCATGAATGCCTACATGCAGGAACGCCCCGATTTGCGGGCTACAGTTGCACACTAGTGGAGATTTCTGTTAAAAATAGAATCACATGGTTTATTGTGTCTCTGTGACCGCTGATAACTTCAGAACAAAGTTGACTACAAATACATAAGTTGCCAATGTCTTTGCAATTGATACAAACAAGCGTAGTATAAAACGCTTCAAATTAAAACCAAGATGACTGCATTCAAATATAAACCGTAGGATATAGTCCTATTTTAATCATATTAAAATACATTTAATGTTTAATCAATTGAATTCTATTTGCTACTTGTAGGCTACTGTCTGTAATTTGTCTCAATATATTTGATGTGTAACCTAACGTGCAGAATTTGTCAAATGTTTGATTTAGTGCATTTCTTTTGGGTAAGCTATATTTCATATGGTAGGTCAGGTGCATTTTTTTCTAAATCTTTTCCCCTCGGGACTGTTTCTGATTCTGAATCTTATTGGTGTTTTTGTCTCAGCGGCCATAATAAAAGTAGAACTGTGAAGTTAGACTTGAATCCCAATGTTGTCTTTGAGCATGTATGTACAGTGCGTTCGGAAAGTTTTCAGACCCCTTGACATTTTTTTACGTACAGCATTTTTCTAAAATGGATTTAAAAAATGTTCTCATCAATCTACACACATAATGACAAAGCAAAAAACAGTTTTTTAGAAAATTTTGCAAACGTATAAAAAAAATAAAATGTAAATACCTTTACGTATTCAGACCCTTTGCTATGAGACTCGAAATTGAGCTCAGGTGCATCCTGTTTCCATTGATCATCCTTGAGATGTTTCTACAACTTGATTGGAGTACACCTGTGGTAAATTCAATTGATTGGACATGATTTGGAAAGGCACACACCTGTCTATATATGGTCCTACAGTTGACAGTGCATGTCAGAGCAATTGTCCGTAGAGCTCCGAGACATGATTGTGTCGAGGCACAAAAACATTTCTGCAGCATTGAAGGTCCCCAAGAACACAGTGGCCTCCATCATTCTTAAATGGAAGAAGTTTGGAACCACCAAGACTCTTCCTAGAGCTGGCTGCCCGGCCAAACTGAGCAATGGGAGAACCTTCCAGAAGGACAACCATCTCTGCAGCACTCCACCAATCAGGTCTTTATGGTAGAGTGGCCAGACGGAAGCCACTCCTCAGTAAAAGGCACATGACAGCCCGCTTGGAGTTTGCCAAAAGTCATCTAAAAGACTCTCAGACCATGAGAAACAAGATTCTCTGGTCTTATGAAACCAAGATTGAACTCTTTGGCCTGAATGCCAAGCGTCACATCTGGAGGAAACCTGACACCATCCCTATGGTGAAGCATGGTGGTGGCACCATCATGCTGTGAGGATGTTTTTCAGTGGCAGGGACTGGGAGACTAGTCAGGATTGAGGGAAAGATGAACGGAGCAAAGTACAGAGAGATCCCTTGATGAAAACCTGCTCCAGAGTGCTCAGGACCTCCGACTGGGGCGAAGGTTCACCTTCCAACGGGACAACAACCCTAAGCACACAGCCCAGACAAGGCAGGAGTAGCTTCGTGACAAGTCTCTGAATATCCTTGACTGGCCCAGCCAGAGCACAGACTTTAACCCGATCTAACATCTCTGAAGAGACCTGAAAATAGCTGTGCAGTGACGCTCCCCATTCAACCTGACAGAACTTGAGAAGATCTGCAGAGAAGAATGGGAGGAACTCCCCAAATACAGGTGTGCCAAGCTTGTAGCGTCATCCCCAAGAATACTTGAGGCTGTAACCGCTGCAAAAGGTGCTTCAACAAAGTTCTGAGTAAAGGGTCTGAATACTTATGTAAATGTGATATTTCCGTATTATATGGGGTATTGTGTGTAGATTGATGAGGAAAAAACAAACATTTAATACATTTTAGAATAAGGCTGTAACATAACAAAATGTGGAAAAAGTCAAGGGATCTGAATACTTTCCGAATGCTGTATGTTTGCACGTGTGCAGTCGTGAAAATATCCAGTATGCATTGGTCATTAGAAAAGGGAAAATATTAGTTGTATTTCTTTGAAAGTTCAAAGATCAATGAACAGTGGGAAAATGCATTGCCATACTGTGGTACTCCTGGATATTTTTATTTTTTTAAACATTTTTATGAGCAATGCTTAATGCTCATTTCTCATGCTTTGCTTCATGTCTGCATAACGGAATTAGAAAATAATGCTAGGGAGGTGGGTGCTGGATAAACCAACAGAGGTTAAATCAGGGGAAAATATTTTTACTGTCTTTACTTGTCCAGTCATGTAGGAACAAAGGAAGCTGGCTCTTGATCCACAAGCAATTGGACTCCATTTCCTTTTTCATCTAGATGCAGCCAGCTGAGTAAATTAATTCACAGAAGATGCATCTCAAACTTATCAAGGTATGGGGGAAAATAATATGCATGATCTTTCCTTCAACAGTGTGAAACATAACAATATCAAGAATGTGAAACAACAATACCATTAGATACTGTGAATCATCAACATTCAGTAACAAAAATGTGGGTGTAACTGTAACAGATGTGATTGTACTTTGTTTATAACTCTTTTGCGTTTTTATAGAAAGGAATGCCCAGCCAGTGGTCCCAGTTGGTGTTTATTCTGACGATAGACAAAAGGAAGCACATTAGATGTGCAGGACAACTGTATGTTGATGGCTATAGATTTGTGATTTGTCGCTTGCATGTCAATATCAGACTGGGTATTTTGTAATCAAACATCTTAACAATGACAAAAATTTTGCTAAATACAGTAAATGTAAGTACCTGATGATAGACACAAGAAAGCACATTAGATGTGCAGGACAACAGGATGTTAATGGCTGTAGATTTGTGATTTGTCTGTGAGCATGGAAGTAATTGTGAATTAGCAGGGACCACTACAATGAGCGCATGCTAGCTAACTCACTCTTACATTCAAAAGCACATCACAGGAAGCCCCCAATATCTAACAGGTACCTTACATACACACACACAGAGTGTACAAAACATTAAGGACACCTGCTCTTTCCATGACATAGACAGACCAGGTGAATCCAGGTGAAAGCTTTGTTCCCTTATTGATGTGACTTGTTAATTCCATGAAATTTTATTTGTCACATACACATGGTTAGCAGATGTTAATGCGAGTTTATTTTTATTTCACCTTTATTTAACCAGGTTGGCTAGTTGAGATCAAGTTCTCATTTACAACTGCGACCTGGCCAAGATAAAGCAAATCAGTGCAACACAAACAACAACACAGAGTTACACATGGAATAAACAAGTGTACAGTCAATAACACAATAGAGAAAAAAAATAGTCTATTTACAGTGTGTGCAAATGGCGTGAGGAGGTAAGGCAATAAATAGGCCATAGTAGCGAAGTAATTACAATTTGGCCAATTAACACTGGAGTGATATATGAGCAGATGATGATGTGCAAGTAGAAATACTGGTGTGCAAAAGAGCAGGAAAGTAAATATAAACAATATGGGGATGGGGTAGGTAGATTGGGTGGGCTATTTACAGATGGGCTATGTACAGCTCCAGCGATCGGTTAGCTGCTCAGATAGCTGATGGTTAAAGTTATAAGAGATAAGTCTCCAGCTTCAGCGATTTTTGCAATTTGTTCCAGTCACTGGCAGCAGAGAACTGGAAGGAAAGGCAGCCAAAGGAGGTGTTGGCTTTGGGGATGACCAGTGAGATATACCTGCTGGATCTCGTGCTACGGATGGGTGTTGTTATCGTGACCAGTGAGCTGAGATAAGGCAGAGCTTTACCTAGCATAGACCCTTTGAAGTGGGGGATGACCGCTTTCCAATCTTTAGGGATCTCGGACGATACGAAAGAGACGTTGAACAGACTAGTAATAGGGGTTGCAACAATGGCGGCGGATAATTTCAGAAAGAGAGGGTCCAAATTGTTTCACAACAACTACCTTATACGCACAAGTGTAAAGGAATGAATAAGAATATGTACATATAAATATATGGATGAGCGATGGCCGAACGGCATAGGCAAGAATCAGTAGATGGTATAGAGTACAGTATATACATATGAGATAAGTAATGTAGGATATGTAAACATTATATAAAATGGCATTGTTTAAAGTGGCTAGTGATACATTTATTACATCCAATTTTTAATTATTAAAGTGGCTAGAGATTTGAGTCAGTATGTTGGCAGCAGCCACTCAATGTTAGTGATGGCTCTTTAACAGTCTGATGGCCTTGAGGTAGAAGCTGTTTTTCAGTCGCTCGGTCCCAGCTTTGATGCACCTGTACTGACCTCGCCTTCTGGATGATAGCGGGTTGAACAGGCAGTGGCTCGGGTGATTGTTGTCCTTGATGATCTTTTTGGCCTTCCTGTGACATCGGGTGGTGTAGGTGTCCTGGAGGGCAGGTAGTTTACCCCCGGTGATTCGTTGTGCAGACCTCACTACCCTCTGGAGAGCCTTACGGTTGTGGGCGGAGCAGTTGCCGTACCAGGCAGTGATACAGCCCGACAGGATGCTCTCGATTGTGTATCTGTAAAAGTTTGAGTGTGTTTTTGGTGACAAGCTGAATTTCTTCAGCCTCCTTTTTCACCACACTGTCTGTGTGGGTGGACCATTTCAGTTTGTATACGCCGAGGAACTTGAAACTTTCCACCTTCTCCACTACTGTCCCGTCGATGTGGATAGGGGGGTGCTCCCTCTGCTGTTTCCTGAAGTCCACGATCATCTCCTTAGTTTTGTTGATGTTGAGTGAGAGGTTATTTTCCTGACACCACACTCCGAGGGTCCTCACCTCCGCCCTGTAGGCCGTCTCGTCATTGTTGGTAATCAAGCCTACCATTGTAGTGTGGTCTGCAAACTTGATGATTGAGTTGGAGGCGTGCTTGGCCACGCAGTCATGGGTGAACAGGGAGTACAGGAGAGGGCTGAGCACGCACCCTTGTGGGGCCCCAGTGCTGAGGATCAGCGGGGTGGAGATGTTGTTTCCTACCCTCACCACCTGGGGGCGGCCCGTCAGGAAGTCCAGGACCCAGTTGCACAGGGCGGGGTCGAGACTTAGGGTCTCGAGCTTAATGATGGGTTTGGAGGGTACTATGGTGTTAAATGCTGAGCTTCAATCAGTGTAGATGAAAGGGAGGAGAGGTTAAATAAGGATTTTTAAGCCTTGAGACAAGGTGTGTGTGCCATTCAGAGGGTGAATGGAGAAGACAAAATATTTAAGTGCCTTTGAACGGGGTATGGTAGTAGGTGCTAGGTGCACCGGTTTGTGTCAAGAACTGAAATGCTGCTTGATACACACAGTTTCTTGTGTGTATCAAGAATGGTACACAACCCAAAGGACATCCAGCTAACTTGACACAACTGTGGGAATAATTTCAGTCAACGTGGGCCAGCATCCCTGTGGAATGCTTTCGAGACCTTGTAGAGTCCTATAATACAGATATTTATGCAGTGGCAAGTGGCCACATAACCAATCCTGTTACATGGGTATAAGATTGACGTATGTCATACACAAAGGGGCAGTTTCTCAGACACAGATTAAGCCTAATCCTTTACTAAAAAACATTCTTAATGGAGTCTCCATTGAGTTTGCTTGTTAGTCCAGGACTAGGCTTAGTCTGTGTACAGGATAACGTCCCATTGTGTTAACATGCTTGTACTTGTCACGTGTATTGGTACTGCTTTGCTTTACCATACAGGTTATGTGTCATGCCGGTATGATTCAAGCATTTGATTTGATACCACATCACATTTCTTGAGTCACTTTCTTAGAGTAACATCTTTTTATAGGTTTGTTCCTCAGAGCGCTTGTCAGTAAATATTACTGTGGCTTCATGGGAAAAAATATTAAAGCAACAGGACTTAACAGCTGATGATAGAACTGAAGCACCTGACATTTTTGACAGTTATTTCTAGCAAAACATAATATTGACCAGACCCAACTCTCTTTCAAATAACGGACACCACAACCCAGTAGCATAACATCTAATCTACATCATATTATTACAGTGCCCTGTTCAATCAAAGGCAGTAACTGAGTTATATAAGATCCACCTGTAGGGTTAATTTTGTTGAATACTTATCATTACTTCATTGAATTCATAAATCTCTTCTGCTTATTATAAATATTTCATTGGGGCTTCCAGCTTTGCATTTAACCGTTCAAAGTCGCAGAGCTGGGCTAAAGACCCGGGAGTGCCTGCGGGATAGAACTGACCCCAAAGTGCTGGATTTGTGCTGCAGCAACAGGGTGTTTTTTTATAAGATTTTGATCTTTTACTTTGACACTCTTCTGTCCTGAAATTCTATACAGACATGTCTACCTTAACAAACACCCCTCACCTCGACCCACTGACAATTCATGCATCAGCATCTCTCATGCTCTGTTCCTATATGTATTATGTCCATAGGGAGTTGGTTTGGTGCAGCACAGACCCATTGGTGAAGGGATCAATAAAATGACAAGGTTATCACCTGTCTCTATGCTATAAAACACATTATATGATTTCAAAGATATACCACCATAGGCTTAACTTTGTAAATAAACATGATGCACTGATCAACTCACACCTTTAAGGGCCCAGTGCAATCCCCACATTTTTCCCCAAGTGTTTTATATATATTTCCACACTGATATTTGAATAATACAGTAGATTTTGAAAATTATGATAATGCCCTTTTAGTGTAAGAGCTGTTTGACTAGNCACATTTCTTGAGTCACTTTCTTAGAGTAACATCTTTTTATAGGTTTGTTCCTCAGAGCGCTTGTCAGTAAATATTACTGTGGCTTCATGGGAAAAAATATTAAAGCAACAGGACTTAACAGCTGATGATAGAACTGAAGCACCTGACATTTTTGACAGTTATTTCTAGCAAAACATAATATTGACCAGACCCAACTCTCTTTCAAATAACGGACACCACAACCCAGTAGCATAACATCTAATCTACATCATATTATTACAGTGCCCTGTTCAATCAAAGGCAGTAACTGAGTTATATAAGATCCACCTGTAGGGTTAATTTTGTTGAATACTTATCATTACTTCATTGAATTCATAAATCTCTTCTGCTTATTATAAATATTTCATTGGGGCTTCCAGCTTTGCATTTAACCGTTCAAAGTCGCAGAGCTGGGCTAAAGACCCGGGAGTGCCTGCGGGATAGAACTGACCCCAAAGTGCTGGATTTGTGCTGCAGCAACAGGGTGTTTTTTTATAAGATTTTGATCTTTTACTTTGACACTCTTCTGTCCTGAAATTCTATACAGACATGTCTACCTTAACAAACACCCCTCACCTCGACCCACTGACAATTCATGCATCAGCATCTCTCATGCTCTGTTCCTATATGTATTATGTCCATAGGGAGTTGGTTTGGTGCAGCACAGACCCATTGGTGAAGGGATCAATAAAATGACAAGGTTATCACCTGTCTCTATGCTATAAAACACATTATATGATTTCAAAGATATACCACCATAGGCTTAACTTTGTAAATAAACATGATGCACTGATCAACTCACACCTTTAAGGGCCCAGTGCAATCCCCACATTTTTCCCCAAGTGTTTTATATATATTTCCACACTGATATTTGAATAATACAGTAGATTTTGAAAATTATGATAATGCCCTTTTAGTGTAAGAGCTGTTTGACTAGACCGCCTGGAATTTCAGCCTGTTTTGGTGGGATGGAGTTTTGGCCTGCCTGGTGACAACACCAGGTAGTAAATTAGTTAATAGACCAATAAGAAAGAGTTCAAACACATGTTTTTGTTCTCCCATGAAATGTAATGTGCTGCAATGCAAATCAATGCCATTTCTAGGAAAAAGCACATTTGGTTCCAGGGGAAATTTTCGGGAAGTACGTTTTTGGTTTCCCATTTTTCTGGGAATGAAACCATACGTTTCCTGACTGGTAAACTGAATGTTTTTAAACATTCTGAGAACATAAGTGAAGATTTCACCTGTTGTGGGAACATTCAATTATAGGTTGCAGGGAGGTTTTGAGAATGTTTTATGGTAGCCAAGTTTCCAATATTCAAAAATCTGTATAAAAAAATATGCGCGTTTTCCCATCAAATTGGCAGATAAAAGGCTGCGTGTGATGACAGTGCGCATAAAATACATTTTGCAGTTCATTTCCCATGTACCCCCACCAAATAATTTTTTGTTACATGGGTTTCCATTGCACTTTCAACTCTACTGACTAGTTTTCTCACATAACACATAAATGCGTTATATAGCCAGTGTGCCCACTCTGATATTGGTACGTGCGCTCTAGCCAACAGTGCTACCGTATCTGCGAACTGTTGGCTAGAGCACACGTATAGCCTACATAATGAGATTATTATTATGCACAAAAGAGCGACATTCTTTTTTTTTGTCAAACGGCATCGATTATCATGTCACCAGAATAAGACCCTCGATATTTACTGGAAAGGAGCATCAAGCTCTTCACCTTACACTTTCACCACCCTCATTAATTTCATATGTAGCCTAATAAACTGCATGCTTCCCCAAGAGTGTGAGGACCACACAACATCGCCTGACTCCAAGTTAACTTCAACATGGTTACTATATATCCCACCTTGCCTAGCATTTTTTTTTTTACATTGTTTTGTTTCCATCAGGGTACTTTATTTCCATAAAAAGGTTGGATGGTAACCTGGTTAGTAGTTCCCTGAAAGTTTTCCTGGGAGAATTTATTAAACTTCTGAGAACAAAAATGATAGGTTATTTGAAGTTAATTACACTGAAAAAATTATAAATGCTACATGTCGGTCCCATCTTCCATTAGCTGAATTTGTTTTTATCCCAGACATTTTACATACGCACAAAAAGCTTATTTCTCTCAAATTTTATGCACAAATTGGTTTACAACCATGTTAGTGAGCATTACTCCTTTGCCAAGATATTCTATCCACCTCACAGGTGTGGCATATCAAGAAGCTGATTAAACAGCATGATCATTACACAGGTGCACCTTGTGCTGCAGACAATAAAAGCTCATTCTAAAATGTGNAACAGTGCTACCGTATCTGCGAACTGTTGGCTAGAGCACACGTATAGCCTACATAATGAGATTATTATTATGCACAAAAGAGCGACATTCTTTTTTTTTGTCAAACGGCATCGATTATCATGTCACCAGAATAAGACCCTCGATATTTACTGGAAAGGAGCATCAAGCTCTTCACCTTACACTTTCACCACCCTCATTAATTTCATATGTAGCCTAATAAACTGCATGCTTCCCCAAGAGTGTGAGGACCACACAACATCGCCTGACTCCAAGTTAACTTCAACATGGTTACTATATATCCCACCTTGCCTAGCATTTTTTTTTTACATTGTTTTGTTTCCATCAGGGTACTTTATTTCCATAAAAAGGTTGGATGGTAACCTGGTTAGTAGTTCCCTGAAAGTTTTCCTGGGAGAATTTATTAAACTTCTGAGAACAAAAATGATAGGTTATTTGAAGTTAATTACACTGAAAAAATTGTAAATGCTACATGTCGGTCCCATCTTCCATTAGCTGAATTTGTTTTTATCCCAGACATTTTACATACGCACAAAAAGCTTATTTCTCTCAAATTTTATGCACAAATTGGTTTACAACCATGTTAGTGAGCATTACTCCTTTGCCAAGATATTCTATCCACCTCACAGGTGTGGCATATCAAGAAGCTGATTAAACAGCGTGATCATTACACAGGTGCACCTTGTGCTGCAGACAATAAAAGCTCATTCTAAAATGTGCAGTTTTGTCACACAACACAATGCCACAGATGTCTAATGTTTTGAGGGAGTGTGCAATTAGTATGCTGACTGCAGGAATGTCCACCAGAGCTGTTGCCAGAGAACTGAATGTTCATTTCTCTACCATAAGCTTCCTCAAATGTCATTTTGGCAATATGTCCACAACCGCAGACCATGTGTAACCACGCCAGACCAGGACCTACACATCCGGCTTCTTCCCCTGCGAGATGGTCTGAGACCAGACACCTGGACAGCTGATGAAACTGTGGGTTTGCACAACTGAAAAAGTTCTGCACAAACTGTCATAAACCGTCTCAGGGAAGCTCATCTGTGTGCATGTCGTCCTCACCAGGGTCTTGACCTGACTGCAGTTCGGCATCGTAACCGACTTCAATGGGCAAATGGTCACCTTCGATGGCCACTGGCACGCTGGGGTAGTGTGATCTTCACGGATGAATCTCGGTTTCAACTGTACCCGGGAAGATGGCAGACAGCATGTATGGCGTCATCTGGGCGAGTGGTTTTCTGATGTAAATGTTGTGAACAGAGTGCCCCATAGTGGTGGTGAGGTTACGGTATGGCATATGGGCAAGCATAAGCTACGGACAATGAACACAATTGCATTTTATCGATGGCAATTTGAATACACAGCGATACCTTGACGAGATCCTGAGGCCCATTGTCATGCCATTCATCTGCCGCCATCACCTTGTGTTTCAGCATCATAATGCACAGCCCCATGTTGCAAGGATCTGTACACAATTCCTGGAAGCTGAAAATGTCCCAGTTCTTCCATGGCCTGCATACTCACCAGACATGTCACCCATTGATCTGTTTTGGATGCTCTGGATCGTCTTGCACGACAGCATGTTCCAGTTCCCGCCAATATCAAGCAACTTCACACAGCCATTGAAAAGGATTGTAACAACATTCCACAGGCCATAATCAACAGCCTGATCAACTCTATGCGAAGGAGATGTGTTTCATGAGGCAAATGGTGGTCACGCCAGATACCAACTGGTTTTATGATCCATGCCCCTACTTTTTCTTTTTTTACTGTTTTGATCTGCAAGCATATATGGAAACTGATTTGCTGGCCTTTCTAGGGAGTTTTTCCTAACCACTGTGCTTTTACACCTGCATTGCTTGCTGTTTGGGGATTTAGGTTGGGTTTCTGTACAGCACTCTGTGACATCAGCTGATGTAAGAAGGGCTTTATAAATTTGATTTGATTTGCTTAGGCGCTAATCACGCAAGGACATTTATTTTTTTATTGTGGCACGGCATCAGTGAGATTCAAACCTATGATCTTCTGTTCTTTATTCATGGAATTAGTCCACTACCCCACCAGGATGAAGCTATCATGCCATGTTTTTTAATTCATACAAAGCTGTTCCTTTTAGTCTATTCAAACAGACCACATTTAAAAGGAAACAAGCACTCTAAGATCAGGTGTGGCCAATTAGTGGGTGTGGCCAACACACCTGAACACACTTAACAAGAGTTATGTTGACGCTAAGAACGGAATGGATATGTTTGTATATTGTATTTTTCGTTTTAAAAAATATATATTTTCACACCAAATACAAACAAACATACACATAGCAACAACAACTTACAGACAACGACTACATCTCTGCCCAGAACAGCATGCTCGCACCTCCATCCCTAGTGCCTGCATTATTGTACCAATTTGTTTTTCTCGTGGCCCATGCTATTTCAATAATAAATCATTACATTTTTCGATTGTGTTAATGATGCCGGATTAATTGATTTCCACGTTTTTAATATACGTTTTTTTCAAGATGAGTGTTGAGAAGAGAATCGTCCAGCCCATTGGGGATCTCATTACACCCCCATATGCCATGTCTTGAAATATGCAAACACCCGGATTAAAAGTACGTTTACATTGCAATACATCTGAGAGCCAACTTTCTTGCTCTGCCCATAACTTTTGGACATTTTAGCATTCCCAGAAAGCATGGATTATTGAATCTTTGACAAAAACTCTAGTACGAACTCGGACCCAGTCGCAGAGAAACACACCGTGCATAGGTGAGGGTAAATCCAGAATGTTTACTTAAGTATTCACAGGAAAAACAACAAAGCAAGTGCTCATGAGTACAAGACAAGAGACCTGAGCAACCAGCCCAGTTCGATAGAGGAACTTAAATAGTCCTAAACCAGGTGAAACCAATCATCCCAATAAGGCTCACCTGGACACTAGAAACATAAGGGTGCCCTCCAGTAGCACTCTCAGGGATAACACTCCATGATGACCTCTAACCTGACAGGATCATTGTTAGTTTTACACTTAAGACATGACTCTGCTGTTGTGCTTTACAATTCTGAATTTTGTCTCTTGTACAATAAATTCTATACATTTGTTTATACTGGATTAAGTGTAAACTTTCATAATCATATAAGCCAAATATGCCTATTACGAACATGCCCTTATATCAGTCATCTGTCCAAAAGAGGGTGTCTTGTCCTGCTCCTGAAATCTGCTCCTGCATTCATCCCATTTATCAGCAACAGAGCATCGGCGTAGGTGCATGTCTGACATCAATGTGTGCACAATTACAATGATAATTTAATATGTTAAATTTAAAAATATAAATTTAACATGAACGTACTGTTGACATGTAGGCTATGGTGTAATGGAATGTTTGCCTTGTCTGGTAGATGTTATGGGTTTTGGCACTCTTATGTAGCCAGCCATAAAATAACCAGCCATAGAATAACGCAATATATGTCACAACCGGTCTAAATATGTGTCATGACAGTGTTATGACAATTTGTCAGCTGTTATGACCGATCGCTGTCACAACCGATCGCTGCCCGCACCTGCCCGCCCGTCCAGCATCACTACTCTGGACGGTTCTGACTTAGAATATGTGGACAATTACAAATACCTAGGTGTCTGGTTAGACTGTAAACTCTCCTTCCAGACTCACATTAAGCATCTCCAATCCAAAATTAAATCTAGAATCGGCTTCCTATTTCGCAACAAAGTATCCTTCACTCATGCTGCCAAACATACCCTCGTAAAACGGACTATCCTACCGATCCTTGACTTCGGCAATGTCATTTACAAAATAGCCTACAACACTCTACTCAGCAAATTGGATACAGTCTATCGCAGTGCCATCCGTTTTGTCACCAAAGCCCCATACACTACCCACCACTGCGACCTGTATGCTCTCGTTGGCTGTTCCTCGCTTCATATTCGTCGCCAAACCCACTGGCTCCAGGTCATCTATAAGTCTTTGCTAGGTAAAGCCCTGCCTTATCTCAGCTCACTGGTCACCATAGCAGCACCCACCCATAGCATGCGCTCCAGCAGGTATATTTCACTAGTCACCCGCAAAGCCTATTCCTCCTTTGGCCGCCTTTCCTTCCAGTTCTCTGCTGCCAATGACTGGAACGAATTGCAAAAATCACTGAAGCTGGAGACCCATATCCCCCTCACTAACTTTAAACATCAGCTGTCAGAGCAGATCACTGCACCTGTACATAGCCCATCTGTAAATAGCCCATCCAACTACCTCATCCCCATATTGTTTTTTTTGTTTTGTTTTGCTCCTTTGCACCCCAGTATCTCTACTTGCACATTCATCTTCTGCACATCTATCACTCCAGTGTTTAATTGCTAAATTGTAATTACTTCACCACTATGGCCTATTTATTGCCTTACCTCCCTAATCTTACCTCATTTGCACACACTGTATATCGATTCTTTACCTATTGTGTTATTGACTGTATGTTTGTTTATTCCATGTGTAACTCTGTGTTGTTGTTTGTGTCGCACTGCTTTTCTTTATCTTGGCCAGGTCGCAGTTGTAATTCAGAACTTGTTCTCAACTGGCCTACCTGGTTAAATAAAGGTGAAATAAATCTTAACTTTACATCTTTACTCCACACAAAGAGACGCGTACAAAGCTGTTCCTCGCCCTCCATTTGGCACATCTGACCGTAACTGATTCCCGCTTCCAAGCGAAAACTAAAGCAGGAAGCACAAGTGACTTGCTCAATACTGAAGTGGTCAGATGACACAGATGCTAAGCTACAGGACTGTTTTGCTAGCACAGACTGGAATATGTTCTGGGATTCTTCCGATAGCATTAGGAGTACACTACATCATTCACTGGCTTCATCAGTAAGTGCATCGATGATGTCATCCCCACAGTGACTGTACGTACATACCCCAACCAGAAGCCATGGATTACAGGCAACATCCGCACTGAGCTAAAGGGTAGAGCTACTGCTTTCAAGGAGCGGGTTTCTAACCCGGACGCTTATAAGAAATCATGCAATGCCCTCCGACGAACCATCAAACAGGCAAAGCTTCAATACAGGACTAAGATTGAATCCTACTGCATCGGTTGGTCTGACACTCATCGGATGTGGCAGGGCTTGCAAACTATTACGGACTACAAAGGGAACCCCAGCCGCGAGATGCCCAGTGACACGAGCCTACCAGACAAGCTAAATGACTTATGTGCGCGCTTCGAGGCAAGCAACACTGAAGCATGCATGAGAGCACCTGCTGTTCCGGATGACTGTGTGATCACCCTCTCCGTAGCCAATGTGAGTAAGACATTTAAACAGGTCAACATTCACAATGCCGCAAGGCCAGACTGATTTACCAGGACATGTACTCCGAGCATGCGCTGACCAACTGGCAAGTGTTTTTAACCTGTCCCTGACCAAGTCTTTAATACCAACATGTTTCAAGCAGACCACCATAGTCCCTGTGCCCAAAACCACCAAGGTAACCTGCCTAAATGACTACCGACCTGTAGCACTCACGTCTGTAGCCATGAAGTGCTTTGAAAGGTTAGTCATGGCTCACATCAACATCAACATCATTATCCCCGAAACCCTAGACCCATTCCAATGTGCATACCGCCCCAACAGGTCCACAGATGGCACAATCTCTATTGCATTCCACACTGCCCTTTCCCACTTGGACAAAAGGAACACCTACGTGAGAATGCTATTCATTGACTACAGCTCAGTGTTCAACACAATATTGCCCTCAAAGGTCATCACTAACCTAATGTCCCTGGGACTAAACACCTCCCTCTGCAACTGGATCCTGGACTTCCTGACGGACATCCCCCAGGTGGTAAGAGTAGGTATCAACACATCTGCCACGCTGATCCTCAACACTGGGGCCCCTCATGGGTGCATGCTCAGTCCCCTCCTGTACTCCCTCTTCACCCATGACTGTATGGGCAAGCACGACTCCAACACCATCATTAAGTTTGCCGACGACACACAGTGGTAAGCTCTCTCACCAACAACGATGAGACAGTCTATAGGGAGGAGGTCAGAGACCAGGCAGTGTGGTGCCAGGATAATAAACTCTCCCTCAACATGATCAAGACAAAAGAGATGATCGTGGACTATAGGAACAGGAGGGTCGAGCACGCCCCCATTTACATCGATGGAGCTGTAGGGGAGCAGGTTGAGAACATCAAGTTCCTTGGTGTCCACATCAAGGAACTATCATGGTCCAAACACACCAAGACAGTCGTGAAGAGGGCACAACAACGCCTATTCCCCATCAGGAGACTAAAAAGATTTGGCATGGGTCCTCAGATCCTCAAAAAGTTCTACAGCTGCACCATCGAGAGCATCCTGACTGGTTGCATCACTGCCTGCTATGGCAACTGCTCGGCCTCCTACTGCAGGGCACTATAGAGGGTAGTGCGTACAGCCCAGTACATCACTGGGGCCAAGCTTCCTGACATCCAGGACCTCTATAGGCGGTGTCAGAGGAAGGCCCTAAAAATTGTCAAAGACTCAGCCACCCTAGTAATAGACTGTTCTCTCTGCTACCGCACGGCAAGTGGTACCGGAGCGGCGAGTCTAGGTTCAAAAGGCTTCTTAACAGCTTCCACCCCCAAGCCATGAGACTCCTGAACAGCTAATCAAATGGCTACCTGGACTGTTTACATTGACCACTCCCCCCACCCCCATTTTTACGCTGCTGCTACCCTGTTTATTATCTATGGATAGTCACTTTACCTACATGTACGTATTACCTTAATTACCTCGACTAACCTGTATCCCCGCACATTGACTCTGTACCGGTATCCCCTGTTTCTAGGCTCGTTACTGTTATTTTATTGTTGCTCTTTAATTATTTGTTATTCTTATTTTTTTTCTTTTTACTTTAGTTTATTTTAGTAAATACTTGAACACTTGTTTTTCTTAAAACGGCATTGTTGGTTAAGGGCTTGTAAGTTTTCCACTGTAAGGTCTACACCTGTTGTATTTGGCGTGTGACAAATAACATTTGATTTGATTTGAATGCATTTCAATTAACAGGTGTGCCTTGTTAAAAGTTTATTTGTTGAATTTCTTTCCCTTTTAATGCGTTTGAGCCAATCAGTTGTGTTGTGACAAGGTGGTGGTGGGATACAGAAGATAGCCTTATTTGGTAAAAGACCAAGTCCATATTATGGCAAGAACAGCTCAAATAAGCAAAGAAACGACAGTCCATCATTACTTTTAGATATGAAGGTCAGTCGATACGGAAACATTTAAAGAACTTTGAAAGTATCTTCAAATGCAGTCGCAAAAACCATCAAGAGCTATGATGAAACTGTCTCTCATGAGGACCGCTACAGGAAAGGAAGACCCAGGGTTACCTCTGCTGCAGAGGATAAGTTCATTAGAGTTACCAGCCTCAGAAATTGCAGCCCAAATAAATGCTTCACGTAGTTCAAGTAACAGACACATCTCAACATCAACTGTTCAGAGGAGACTGCATGAATCAGGCCTTCATGGTCGAATTGCTGCAAAGAAACCACTACTAAAGGACACCAATAAGAAGAGACTTGCTTGGGCCAAGAGACACGAGCAATGGACATTAGACAGGTGGAAATCTGTCCTTTTGTCTGATGAGTCTAAATTAGATTTTTGGTTCCAATCGCCATGTCCTTATAAGACTGTCACGACTTCGACTGAAGTCGGTTCCCCTCCTCGTTCGGGCGGCATTCGGCGGTCGACATCACCGGTCTTCTAATCATCACCAATCCACTTTTCATTTTCCATTTGTCTTGTCTTGTTTTTCACACACCTGTTTTGCATTCCCCATCATTATCTGTTGTGCATTTAACCCTCTATTTTCCGCCATGTCTTTGTGTGTGATTGTTTCTTTCCGGCTGGTGCATTTTTTTTATGCCTCGCCTGTTTTGCGTTTGGCATGTGTTATTGTATTACGCGTTTAGCGTTTTGTTTGATTCATTGTTTGAGTAAAGTGCTTTGCTCACTCAGTACTGTTCTCCCGCGCCTGACTTTTATGCACCAGCTACACAAGAGACCTGACAAAGACGCAGAGAATGTAAAATAATACGCCTACATATGTCATCTGAGAGCATAATAATAATAGGACCGCAATCGTCATTTCTTTTTTTATTTTATTTTACCTTTATTTAACTAGACAAGTCAGTTAAGAACAAATTCTTATTTTCAATGACGGCCTAGGAACAGTGGGTTAACTGGATGATGTTCCAACATGGTATAGCCTACGTTACTGGCAACAACAGTTAAAACAAGAAAAACACATAAGGCAATATACAAGCATAATAAAGATAAATGTCCAAGGGAATATGATCAAGACAAACTTAATTGTTTCTTTCACCCTAATTAACATTTGTCATCAAACGTAGCACAACACATCATAACACATCATAGAGTATGGAGTCAGGAACCATGTTGCCCAGCTGCATTATACCTTTACCAGCCGTTAATTTATAGAGAAGAAGAAAGACTGAAAGCCAGATGCTCTCTAGATTGAGGCAAATTGTAGTTAAACAAAACATGGCTGCATCGCTGAAAACCCATTCCATCTTTAGTGTGCGATGTTTTAATAATTCCCAGTACAGATATGAAAAAACAAACAGTTCTTTGTCCATCTGTTTGTGTTTTTCATAATCTTTGATTATTCCCAACTTGCAAAGTGGCAAAGGAGGCATGAACACTTATAGAATGGAAAATAGTTTATTTGAATTAAAAGAAAAACAAGTCTAAACAAAAGGAAAACCCACTGACAATATTTAGGAAATAGTGTGTGTTGAATCAAGATTTTTTTTCTTCATAAAAAGCATGTTTTTACCACAAACTAGGCCTAATACATTTTTTTTTATCTTATTGAGAGCCAAATATGATCCTGTGCATTTTGAGAGGAACATTATTATGGTTATATTGTGCTATATCAGAGGTACACAACATCAAGATCACTATGACATTGTTCAGAGCTGAAAAACACCCAAAATAATCATAGCATCAATAGGATTGACTGCATAAATTGTCAGGTTGCTCGTAATTGTGATAATTAATTTGTCGGTAAACAAATGGGACCAGGACATCAAAATATACAGGTATACAGGCAAATTTAGCAGATTTTTTAAAATTCCCAAAGTATGTAATTACAGGTAAACAAAATGTGCTCCTTATGAAAGATTACAGACAAGCATAGAGAGCAATAGCTGTAGAATAGAAATACAGTGCATTCGGAAAGTATTAAGACCCCTTGACTTTTTCCACATTTTCTTACGTTACGTAAATCCTTAATCTACACACAATACCCCATAATGACAATGTCAAAAGAGGTTTTTAGAAATGTTTGCAAATGTATAAAAAAAATAATAAACAGAAATTCCTTATTTACATAAGTATTCAGACCCTTTTGCTATGAGACTCGTAATTGAGCTCAGGTGCATCCTGTTTCCCTTGATCATCCTTGAGATGTTTCTACAACTTTAATTACCTGTGGTAAATTCAATTGATTTGACATGATTTGGAAAGGCACACACCTGTCTATATGAGGTTCCACAGTTGACAGTGCATGTCAGAGCATAAACCAAGCGATGAGGTCGAAGAAATTGTCCATAGAGCTCTGAGACAGGATTGTATCGAGGCACAGATCTGGGGAAAGGTACCAAAACATTTCTGCAGCATTGAAGGTCCCGAAGAACACATCATTCTTAAATGGAAGAAGTTTGGAACCACCAAGACTCTTTCTAGAGCTGGCCGCCCGGCAAAACTGAGCAATCGAGGGAGAAGGGCCTTGGTCAGGGAGGTGACCAAGAATTCGATGGTCTCTCTGACAGAGTTCCATACTTACTCTGTGGAGATGGGAGAAACTTCCAAAAGGACAGCCATGTCTGCGGCACTCCACCAATTAGGCCTTTATGGTAGATTGGCCAGACGGAAGCCACTCCTCAGTAAAAGGCACAAGATAGCCCGCCTAGAAGATAACAACCTAGAAGATAACAACCTAGAAGTCTCTAACTGGCAATGGAGCTGAATTAAAGGAGTTATTTGTTGATGACTCACTTTGCTGCAATAATGTGCCCACTCTTTTCTCCACCATAACTGCCGATTCATTATTACTGTGGAGCCCTAACATGTGATGCGTGGCTAACATGTAGCCTATATAATGTGTCAGACAGAAAAATTCAAAGGTATTTGAGCTGCTAGTAGCTTGAATACGATTCTGAGAGCATTGAGGTCAAAGTAGAGTTCATTGAGGGTGACACACGTAACTCTAAACATCAGCTGCATTTCAAACACATTATCAAGTTCAACCAGTAAGGAGCTTGAGCTGATCTATTTCTGGCCTATATCGGGTAACCAAGGTGAAATATAGTACAGTCTGACTTAATCTCTGTAAAAGAAAACTGCTGCTATCACTATTATAACATCTATGAGTAAATGGAGAGGGAGAGAGGGAAGGGGAGCAGCAGCAAGGGAGGTTCAGTTTAGTATAACTTTAATTACTTGCCTTATCTGGGTGGGGCGATTGTGCTAAATTACTACCCTGTCAATCCGTTCGGCTGAGCTTGGAAACTCAAAAATGTTTTTGCAAGGGCCCATCAAGTTGCTTAGCTCATGAAAACGCACATCTTAAATATAGGAGAACAACGGAAGTAAATTCCTGTGAGGTGCTTAGAGGTCATGAATTCATAAGCTATAGTGCTTAGAGAGGCAATCACAGAGGACTATTACTGCAAAAAGGTTGAGTTGGGAGAAACTTTTTTAGTTTCAGATGCTCTGCAATTAAATCTAATTCATTGGAGATGGTAAATCAAAACTGCCTGTTCTCTCGCCGCATGCAATCTAATAGAGCGATACAACCGCTGTGGGTCAAAACAGATTAGACCCAATGACACCATGATGAACAGCTTATTTGATAACTTTAAAGAATCACATTACTTTCAATTACTCTAATGTCAGATAATCCCCACGAGATGCCATTGTGGAACATGTGACTTACAACATGTGACTACTGTGACTTACAGTAGAGGCCGCCGCAGTGAGCGCTGTAGACATCGCTCATTCCAGAAGTGACTTTTCCTGCCGAGGGGACAAACTGTATAATGACATTAAAATCATGTTTATACTAAATTAATTTTCTCTAGACCACTTCAATCCCTGCTTTAGGGATATTGGAACGTGCGATAGGCAGGTTCAGGTTAATGCCATAGAAATGTTTGAAGTTTGTCACAGTTAAGTTTGATATTGGGTAAAAGTCAAATCATGTCAGCATGCGTCTCAAAAGGCTTTTTATGAAGTTCTGAAGGCAATGCTTATTCTGTAACTGATAAGATTTACATTGTCCCTGTGTGTTTTTGTGGTTTTGAAGGATAGCTCCACCAAACAGGTATTCATTGTATGGGAAATATGTAAAACATTTCCTGTACAAAAAATAGCCTACCTTGGCAGACGGGTTGCCTCCCACATTAACAATGTTCCAGAATACACGTCTGCACAAAACCCAGCGTCGGTTGGGTCAAGCGGAAATGGACATCTGTCATGTTTCCGTGGGGATTCTTTTTCCAAGAGCACAAGGTTGATCTTTATGGCTGGTTGTGAGCCCATGTTGGCATGAACAACACTTCCCATATTCTTAATTCTCTTATTCGTTTGCTGAAATGCATTTGACAACATGTCGTCCTCCAAACATGCCATGTATATACAGTTGAAGTCGGAAGTTTACATACACCTTAGCCAAATACATTTAAACTCAGTTTTTCACAATTCCTTAAATTTTATCCTTGTAAAAAATTCCCTGTCTTAAGTCAGTTAGGATCACCACTTATTTTAAGAATGTGAAATGTCAGAATAATAGTAGAGAGAACTAATTATTTCAGCTTCTATTTATTTCATCACATTCCCAATGGGTCAGAAGTTTACATACACTCAATTAGTATTGCCTTTAAATTGTTTAACTTGGGTCAAATGTTTTGGGTAGCCTTCCACAAGCTTCCCACAAGCTTTTGGTTCATTCCTCCTGACAGAGCTGGTGTAACTGAGTCAGGTTTGAATGCCTCCTTGCTCGCACACGCTTTTTCAGTTCTGCCCACACATTTTCTATAGGATTGAGGTCAGGGCTTTGTGATGGCCACTCCAATACCTTGACTTTGTTGTCCTTAAGCCATTTTGCCACAACTTTGGAAGTATGCTTTGGGTCATTGTCCATTTGGAAGACCCATTTGCGACCAAGATTTAACTTCCTGACTGATGTCTTGAGATGTTGCTTCAATATATCCACATCATTTTCTTTCCTCATGATGCCATTTATTTTGTGAAGTGCACCAGTCCCTCCTGCAGCAAAGCACCCCCACAACATGATGCTTCCACCCCCGTGCTTCACGGTTGTGATGGTGTTCTTCAGCTTGCAAGCCTCACCCTTTTTCCTCCAAACATAACAATGGTCATTAAGGCCAAACAGTTCTATTTTTGATTCATCAGACCAGAGGGCATTTCTCCAAAAAGTAATATTTTTGTCCCCATGTGCAGTTGCAAACCGTAGTCTGGCTTTTTATGGCGGTTTTGGAGCAGTGGCTTCTTCCTTGCTGAGTGGCCTTTCAGGTTATGTCAATATAGGACTCGTTTTACTGTGGATATAGATACTTCTGTACCTGTTTCCTCCACCATCTTCACAAGGTCCTTTGCTGTTGTTCTGAGATTGATTTGCACTTTTCGCACCAAAGTACGTTCATCTCTAGGAGACAGAACGCGTCTCCTTCCTGAGCGATATGACGGCTGCGTGGTCCCATGGTGTTTATACTTGCGCACTATTGTTTGTACAGATGAACGTGGTACCTTCAGGCGTTTGGAAATTGCTCCCAAGGATGAACCAGACTTGTGGAGGTCTACAATTTTTTTCTGAGGGCTGATTTCTTTTGATTTTCCCATGATGTCTAGCAAAGAGGCACTGAGTTTGAAGGTAGGCCTTGAAATACATCCACAGGTACACCTCCAATTGACTCAAATGATGTCAATTAGCTTATCAGAAGCTTCTAAAGCCATGACATGCTTTTCTGGAATTTTCCAAGCTCTTTAACTTCTTAGGGAGCGGCTGCATAGGTGACGGTTTTGGAGAGTTTGGTGTGCCCAAAGTAAAATGCCTGCCACCTAGGCCCAGAAAATAGGATATGCACATAATTAGTACTATTGGATAGGAAATGCTCTGAAGTTTCTAAGAGTGTTAAAATGTATGTGAGTATAACAGAACTGATATAGCAGGCGAAAACCCGAGGAAAATCCACCCGGATTTGCAGTTTTTTTTGTAAATGCCCATCTTCTCCATTGTGCCTATTGCATACAATCTTATGTAGGACTGAGACTGCAGTACCTATGGCTTCCACTAGATGTCAACAGTCNGTTCACGTTATCGTCCGGTTGAAATATTACAGCAAATATACACAAAAGGATACCTAAGGATACATTAAAAATGATGTTTGATTTGTTTGTAGAAAGTGTATAGGTATAATTTGAACGTGTTCTCTTCACGGTTCAATGGGCGACTCAACGGTGGATTTTATGATCATAACGCGCCAACCAAACTGAGATTTATGGATATAATAAATGACTTTTTCTAACAAAAGAACCATTGGATGTCTTCGTTGGACACTTGGGAAGCCCTCAGCAGAAGTTCTTCGAAAGGTAAGGGATTTTATATTAGCGATTTTATGCGTTTTGAGACCCGCTTTGGTTATGGATTTATGCTAATGCATAAAATATGAGAGGGGCTATCCTCAAACAATCAAATGTTGTGCTTTCGCCGTAAAGCCTTTTTGAAATCTGACAACGCTGTGATATTGCCAAGAATCAGAGCTTTTGATGACTATGCAACACTTGTATATTTATGAATGTTTAATAATTCAACTTTTGGATTTAGCGCCCCACTGCTCCCTAAGTAGTTAATAAAGCCAGTATTTATCTTTGAAAGATAAGAAACTTTACTCTTTGTGTGACACTCTGTGATTGTTACGACTTCCGCCAAAGTCGGTCCCTCTCCTTGTTCGGGCGGCGGTCGACGTCACCGGTCTTCTAGCCATCGCCGATCCACTTTTCATGTTCCATTTGTTTTGTCTTGTTTTACACACCTGGTTTCAATTCCCCAATTATATGTTCATTATTTAACCCTCTGTTTTCCCCATGGTTTTATGCGTGATTGTTTTTGTGTTTTTCAATCCGTATTTTGGGCTTGGTTATTCTTGCTGTAATGAGTACGTTTTTGAGTAAAATTACTTGTGGTACTCATCTCTGCTGTCCTGCACCTGACTCCTCTGCACCAGCTACACCCAGACCATTCACAGAATCACGCACCACTACGAATGGAGTCAGCAGGAGCAGATGACATCCCGTTGGCGGTCGAGGAGCGCATCCAGCAGCATGCAACCATGTTGCAACGTCTCGGTACCGCCATGGATCGCGTGCTGCAGACAATGGATCGATGGGAGAGAGGAGGAGTTCTTCCAGTGCCTCCACCAGCACCACTACAACAGGTACCACTGTCCACCCCTCCTTCACCAGGTCCCAGTGGGTTCGGCTCGTGCTCCCGAGGGAATATGATGGGATGGCTGCTGGATGCCAGGGGTTCCTACTCCAGCTGGAGCTCTACCTGGCGACCGTCCACCCGGCTCCTTCAGGATGTGAGAGCGTGTCCGCCCTCGTCTCCTGCCTCTCAGGCAAAGCCCAGGAGTGGGCCAACACCGTATGGATGGAGAGGCGGTGTTGGACCATTACGCGGAGTGAACGTCTGTTCCACCCTGCTTTGGACTTCCGGACCCTGGCCGCCAGCTCGGGATGGAACGACAGGGCCCTGATCGATTACTACCCGTGCATTCTCTGCGAGGACGTCCGTCGGGAGTTGGCCTGCAGGGACACCACCCTCACGTTTGACCAGCTGGTGGACCTGTCCATCCGACTGGATAGCCTGCTGGCTACCCGCGGACGTCCGGTTCGGGGCCTGTCAGTTCCATCCCCCATGGAGCTGGGAGGTGCTACGCTTAGGGCGACCGGAGGAGGGGCCGTTCCCTGCATCATCTGTGGCCGCTGAGGGCACACTGCTGGTCGGTGCTGGGGGGGTTCCTCAGGGAGTCGAGGCAGCAGGCAGGGCACTCTCGTGTCACCCCAGGTGAGTCGGCACCAGGCTCACCCAGAGCCCCCTGTTGCTCACGTTTTTAATTATTACATTTCCTGAGTTTTCCCCGCATTCCCAGCATAAGGCGCTTGTAGATTCAGGCGCAGCTGGGAATTTTATTGACAGATCATTTGCCCAGAGTTTAGGGATTCCCAATTTTCCTGTGGAAATGCCCTTCCCTGTGCACGCCCTAGATAGTCGACCATTAGGGTCAGGGCTAATTAGGGAGGCCACCGCTCCACTGGGCATGGTTACGCAGGAGGGTCACAAGGAGAGAATTAGTCTTTTCCTTATTGATTCTCCTGTGTTTCCCGTGGTGGTGGGCCTACCCTGGTTGGCCTGCCATGACCCCACTATTTTGTGGCAACAGAGGGCTCTCAAGGGGTGGTCACGAAAGTGCTTGGGGAGGTGTTTAGGGGTTTCCGTCGGTGCGACTACGGTGGAAAGTCCAGACCAGGTCTCCGCCGTGCGCATCCCCTCTGAATATACCGATTTGGCTCTCGCCTTCTGTAAGAAGAGGGCGACTAAATTACCACCCCATCGATGGGGGGATTGTGCGATAAATCTCCTGGTAGACGCAGCACTTCCCAGGAGTCATGTGTATCCCCTGTCACAGGAGGAGACGGCGGCTATGGAAACATATGTCTCCGAATACCTGGGACAGAGGTACATTCGGCCCTCCACTTCACCTGCTTCCTCGAGTTTCTTTTTTTGTGAAGAAGAAGGATGGAGGTCTGCGCCCGTGCATTGACTATCGAGTTATCAACCAAATCACTGTGAGGTACCGCTACCCCCTGCCTCTCATAGCCAGTGCGATAGAGTCAATGCACGAGGCGCGCTTCTTCACAAAATTGGACCTCAGGAGCGCTTACAACCTGGTGCGTATCTGGGAGGGGGACGAGTGGAAGACGGCATTTAGTACCACCTCAGGGCACTATGAGTACCTCATCAGGCCGTACTGGTTGATGAATGCTCCATAAGTTTTCCTGGTTTTTGTAGACAAGATTTTCAGGGACCTGCACGGGCAGGGTGTATATTGATGACATTCTGATATACCGAGCATGTGTCTCTGGTGCGCAGGGTGCTTGGTTGACTGTTGGAGCATGACCTGTACGTCAAGGCTGAGAAATGTCTGTTCTTCCAACAGTCCGTCTCCTTCCTAGGGTACCGCATTTCCACTTCAGGGGTGGAGATGGAGAGTGACCGCATTTCAGCCGTGCGTAATTGGCCGACCACCACGGTAAAGGAAGTGCAGCGGTTTCTAGGGTTTGCCAACTACTACCGGAGGTTTATCCGGGGCTTTGGTCAGGTAGCGGCTCCCATTACCTCACTGCTGAAGGGGGGACCGGTGTGACTGCAGTGGTCGGCTGAGGTGGACAGGGCTTTTGGTCACCTGAAGGCTCTGTTTACCTCGGCTCCCGTGCTGGCTCATCCGGATCCCTTTTTGGTGTTCATAGTAGAGGTGGACGTGTCCGAGGCTGGGATAGGAGCCATGCTCTCTCAGCACTCGGGTATGCCACCAAAGCTCCGCCCTTGTGCTTTTTTTTCGAAGAGGCTCAGCCCGGCGGAGCGAAACTATGATGTGGGGGACCGAGAGTTGTTGGCTGTTGTCAAGGCTCTGAAGGCATGTAGACATTGGCTTGAGGGGGCTAAGCACCCTTTTCTCATCTGGACTGACCACCGCAATCTGGAGTACATCCGGGCGGCGAGGAGACTAAACCCTCACCAGGCAAGGTGGGCCAAGTTCTTTACCCGTTTTTGTTTTCACACGGTCCTACAGACTAGGTTCCCAGAACGCTAAGGCAGACGCACTGTCCAGGATGTACGACACAGAGGAGCGGTCCATGGATCACACTCCCATACTTCCGGCCTCTTGCCTGGTGGCACCGGTGGTGTGGGAGCTGGACGCGGACATCGAGCGGGTCGTTACGTACGGAGCCCACTCCCCCCCAGTGTCCAGCTGGACGTCTGTACGTTCCGTCTGCTGTCCGCGACCGTTTGATCTATTGGCCTCCTGTGTCTGCATTTGGGTCTCGCCTTGTGCCCTTATAGTACGAACTGGCCATGACAGACCCAGCAGACTTGGACCAGCTCCGTCACGTTGTCTCCCTGCAGGGAACCAGCATTGGGAGGCATGAGGAGCTACTTCGGGACCTTTTGGAAGGGCTTCGTTCCCTGACGGAACGCCACGACCAAGGGTTTAAGGCGATAATGGAGCAAATCCGTGAAGCGCGCCACATCTGAGACCTCCCAAGCACCCAGTAACCTTTCTACTAGTTGTGGATTGGTTCAACCTACCCCGGCTCACCGAGAACCCCGCTTACCTCCTCCGGAGCATTATGCAGGTGATCCTGGTACCTGCCGGGCATTCCTTTCCCAGTGCTCCCTCATTTTCGAACTCCAGCCCTCTTTGTTCCCGTCGGACTGATCAAAGATATCGTATTTAATCACGCTAATGTCCAGAAGGGCGCTCTCCTGGGTGACGGCTGTGTGGGAGCAGAAATCCACTGTGTGCCATAGCCTAGAGGAAGTTATGGCAGAGGTGAGGAAGGTTTTCGATTCTCCGGTGCCCAGGAGGGAGGCGACTCAAACTACTGCAGGTATGTCAGAACTCCCGTAGTGTGGCAGACTACGCAGTAGATTTTTGCACATTTGCTGCCGAGACTTCAAGGAATCCGGAGGCTCTGTTCGACATCTTCCTCCACGGACTGTCGAAAGGGATAAAGGACAAGTTCGCAGCTCGGGAAATGCCACTGGACCTCGATTCTCTCATCGCCCTTTCAATTAGGATTGATAGGCGGCTACGAGAACGCCGATGTGAGAGGAGGTTGGTCCTCGGGAACACTCGTTCATCTGTTGATGCTGCCGCACGCCCTAAGGAATCCGGAAATCCCTGAAGTGTGTATTTATGAGCAGAGCCCCAAAACACCCGAGGTTCCTCAAGTGGGTGAGTTGGATACTCCAGAGCCCATGCAACTGGGAAGAGCTAGATTATCGGTTGGGGAACGCTCACGTAGGCTGAGTTCTAACTGTTGTCTGTACTGTGGAGGTGTGGGGCATAATATAGCCACATGCCCTGTTAAGAAACCTTTTTCTCTAGTGGGTACAAGTACTCTGGTGAGCCAGACTGGGAGTCCCCTAATTCCCATCACCCGTACACCTTTTTTTTTGTAATTCTGCCGTGGGGAGACCAGTCTAAGTCTCTCCAGGTGCTCATTGACTCTGGGTCCACCTGCGCCAAATTCAAATTATGAAAATACAAGTGTTGTACACCATTCAAAAGCTTAGAATCTTGGTAATCGAACCGCGTTGTCGGATTTACAATAGGCTTTACGGAAAAAGCAGGACAGCGCTCAACAACAACATATTATTCAAACCAGCACAGGAGTTACAAAATCAAATATAGCAATAAAATAAATCACTTACCTTTGAAGATCTTCCTCTGTTTGCAATCCCACGGGTCCCAGGAACACAAAGAATGGTCGTTTTGTTCGATAAAGTCCTTCTTTATATCCCAAAAAGTCAGTTTAGTTGGCGCCATGGAGTTCACCTCGTGGTTGGCTATATTCGCTATCCGGCCCAGAGACCAAGGCCATGGAGGAGTACATTGAGGATTCTCTGGCTACTGGAGGCATCCGTCCGTCTGCATCTCCTGCCGGCGCATGGTATTTCTTTGTGGAGAAGAAGGACAGGACCCTATGTGTGTGCATTGACTACTGGGGTCTTAATGATATAACGATCAATAATCGTTACCCCCTACCACTCATCTCCTCGGCTTTCGAACCTTTCCAGGTGGCCACCATTTTTTCCAAGTTGGACCTTCGGAATGCCTACCACCTGGTTTGGATACGCAAATGAGATAAGTGGAAGACAGCATTTAACACAGCCAGCGGACATTATGATTACCAAGTCATGCCGTTTGGACTCACCAACGCCCCCGCTGTCTTCCAGGCCCTGGTAAACAATGTGCCCTGGGACATGCTAAATCGTTTTGTGTTCGTCTACCTTAACGACATACTGTTTTTTTCCAGGTGTGCCCAAGAACACGTTCTCCATGTCAGACAATTCCTTCAGCACCTCCTAGAGAACCAGTTGTTTGTGAAGGCTGAGAAGTGTGAATTCCACCGCTCTACAATCTACTTTCTGGGATATGTCATCACAGATGGAAATGTACAAATGGATCCCGAAAAGGTGAAAGCAGTGGTAGATTGGCCTCAACCTACAGTGAGGGAAAAAAGTATTTGATCCCCTGCTGATTTTGTACGTTTGCCCACTGACAAAGAAATGAACAGTCTATAATTTTAATGTTAGGTTTATTTGAACAGTGAGAGACAGAATAACAACAAAAAAATCCAGAAAAACGCATGTGAAAAATGTTATGAATGGAATTGCATTTTAATGAGGGAAATAAGTATTTGACCCCCTCTCAATCTGAAAGATTTCTGGCTCCCAGGTGTCTTTTATACAGGTAACGAGCTGAGATTAGGAGCACACTCTTAAAAGGAGTGCTCCTAATCTCAGTTTGTTACCTGTATAAAAGACACCTGTCCACAGAAGCAATCAATCAATCAGATTCCAAACTCTCCACCATGGCCAAGACCAAAGAGCTCTCCAAGAATGTCAGGGACAAGATTGTAGAACTACACAAGGGTGGAATGGGCTACAAGACCATCGCCAAGCAGCTTGGTAAGAAGGTGACAACAGTTGGTGCGATTATTCGCAAATGGAAGAAACACAAAATAACTGTCAATCTCCCTCGGCCTGGGGCTCCATGCAAGATCTCACCTCGTGGAGTTGCAATGATCAGGAGAACGGTGAGGAATCAGCCCAGAACTACACGGGAGGATCTTGTCAATGATCTCAAGGCAGCTGGGACCATAGTCACCAAGAAAACAATTGGTAACACACTACGCCGTGAAGGACTGAAATCCTGCAGCACCCGCAAGGTCCCCCTGCTCAGGAAAGCACATATACATGCCCGTCTAAAGTTTGTCAATGAACATTTGAATGATTCAGAGGACATCTGGGTGAAAGAGTTGTGGTCAGATGAGACCAAAAAGGACCTTTTTGGCATCAACTCAACTCTAAGTTTTTTAAGGAGGAGGAATGCTGCCTATGACCCCAAGAACACCATGCCCACCGTCAAACATGGAGGTGGAAACATTATGCTTTGGGGGTGTTTTTCTGCTAAGGGGACAGGACAACTTCACCGCATCAAAGGGACGATGGACGGGGCCATGTACCGTCAAATCTTGGGTGAGAACCTCCTTCCCACAGCCAGGGAATTGAAAATGGGTCGTGGATGGGTATTCCAGCATGCCAATGACCCAAAACACACGGCCAAGGCAACAAAGGAGTGGCTCAAGAAGAAGCACATTAAGGTCCTGGAGTGGCCTAGCCAGTCTCCAGACCTTAAAAAAAATAGAAAATCTGTAGAGGGAGCTGAAGGTTCGAGTTGCCAAACGTCAGCCTCGAAACCTTAATGACTTGGAGAAGATCTGCAAAGAGGAGTGGGACAAAATCCCTCCTGAGATGTGTGCTAACCTGGTGGCCAACTGCAAGAAACGTCTGACCTCTGTGATTGCCAACAAGGGTTTTGCCACCAAGTACTAAGTCATGTTTTGCAGAGGGGTCAAATACTTATTTCCCTCATTAAAATGCAATTCCATTTATAACATTTTCCACATGCGTTTTTCTGGATTTTTTTGTTGTTATTCTGTCTCTCACTGTTCAAATAAACCTACCATTAAAATTATAGACTGATCATTTCTTTGTCAGTGGGCAAACGTACAAAATCAGCAGGGGATCAAATACTTTTTTCCCTCACTGTACGTCCAGGGTGAAGTTACAACGTTTCCTGGGGTTCACTAACTTCTACCGCCATTTCATTCGGGACTACAGCACCCTGGCGGCTCACCTCTCCCAAAGTACCGTTCACATGGTCTCCAGCTGTCGACAGAGCCTTTGTGGACCTGAAGCATCGGTTCACCACAGCACCCATCCTCGTCCATCCGGACCCATCCCGTCAATCTTTGGTGGAGGTTGATGCTTCTGATGTTGGAGTGGGGGCCATCCTGTCCCAACGATCTGCCCAGGACAAAAAGCTCCATCCCTGCTCCTTCCTGTCCCATTGTCTAAATCCTGCAGAAAGGAACTACGACGTAGGTTACTGAGAACTTCTGGCGGTCAAGATGGTGCTGGAAGAGTGGAGGCACTGGCTGGAAGGAGCAGAACAGCCATTTTTGGTTTGGAACGACCATAAAAATGTGGAATATCTCCGTACAGCCAAGCGCCTTAACTCCAGGCAGGCCCGGTGGGCTTTACTATTTACAAGATTCAACTTCACCCTTTCCTACCGCCCAGGGTCCAAAAATGTGAAGCCTGACGCCCTCTCCCTCCTATACAGCTCCTCTGCCACACCCTCGGTCTCCGAAACCATTCTCCCTTTCTGCACTCTTATCGGGTCGTCGGCCAGCCTATCCTCTGGATTCCATCCCCAATCCAACAGCCAGTCGGAACGAGCTAACCAGGACCTGGAAACCACCCTAAGATACCTGGTCTCAACCAACCCCACTATCTGGAGCCGGCAACTGGTCTGGGTGGAGTATGCCCGGAACACCCTTCCCTGTTCAGCCACGGGACTCCCCTTTTGAGTGCTCCATGGGGTATCTTCCCAGAACAAGAGGAGGAAGTCAACGTACCCTCGGCCGCCGGACTCCAGCTCCCCGCTACCACATTGGGCAGAGGGTATGGCTTTCCACACGGGACCTGCCCCTTTGGGTTGAGTCCCACAAACTGTCCCCCCGTTTCATTGGTCCTTTTCCCATCTCTAGAGTCCTTAGTTCCACTGCTATCCATCTCTTGTTACCCCGTACCCTCCGTATTCACCCTACTTTCCATGTGTCTAGGATTAAGCCTGTGTCTCACAGCCCTTTGTCTTCTGTCTCCAGGCGCACTCCTCCTCCTCATGCCATCGATGGCCATCTGGCATACACGGTAAAACGCCTCATGGGTGTTCGACCACTGCTAGGGTTACGGCCCGGAGGAGAGGTGGTGGGTTCCCGCTAGAGACATCCTGGATCCAGCCCTCAAATCCTAAAATGGCCGAGACAATATTATTGGCACCTTCTAGAAGTAGTTAGAAATAATTAGATTTCAAGCAGGTGATTCTCATTTACTTTGGAATCCGTGGTGACTCACCTGTGGTGAGTTGAATGTGCCTGCAGTATAAAAATCATGTATCCAACCAGTTTGATTAGAGAAAAGTACTCATTCTCCTGTTTTGTGTCAGTGTGTGTCCTGTAATGAGCATGGACAAAAGAAAGAAAACCAGAGAATTATCTGAGGAGGTCAGACACAACATTATAGCCAAGCATTGACAATCTCAATGGTACAAGTCCATCTTCAGAGACTTTGATGTTCCTGTTTCCACCGTATGTAATGTTATCAAGAAGTTGAAGGTCCGTGCCACTGTAGCCAGCCTCACTGGACGTGGCCGCAAAACTTGATGGAAGATTGCAGCGAAGTATTGTTCAAATGGTGGAGAAAGTACCTTGGTCAAGCTGACCTTCAGACACAAGATACGACAGTTTTAACTCGCACCATCTGTTGCCAACTTAATGAAAGGGGGTTATATGGTAGAAGACCCAGGAGGACCCCACTGCTGAGGGAAAGACATAAGAAAGCCGGACTGCAATTTGCCAAAACACACCTGAACATGTCAAAATCCTTCTGGGAGAATGTCCTGTGGACAGATGAGACCAAATTAGAGCTTTTTGGTAAAGCACACCATCTCTGTGTTTACAGAAAACAAAATGAAGCTTTCAATGAAAATAACACCTTCCCTACAGTCAAACATGGAGGAGGTTCAGTGATGTTTTGGGGTTGTTTTGCTGCCTCTGGCACTGGGTGCCTTGAACGTATGCATGGCATCATGAAATCAGGTGAATACCAAGGTATTTTGGAGTGCAATGTCGAACCTAGTGTCAGAAAGTTGGGTCTCCGTCAAATGTCATGGGTCTTCCAACAGGACAATGACCCCAAACACACTTCAAAAAGCACCCAGGAATGATTCAAGGCAAAACACTGGACTGTTCTGAAGTGGCCAACAATGAGTCCGGATCTAAATCCATTGAAAAGCAGTTAGGAGAAGGAACCCTTCTAATCTGGGAGTACTGGAGCAGTTTGCACAAGAGGAGTGGGCGAAACTGCCAGTACAGAGGTGCAGGAAGCTCATTGATGGTTATAGGAAGCACTAGATAATAGATAATAACCAGAGAGTAGCAGCCGCGTAAAATCGGGGGTGGTGGGGGGGATTGCAAATAGTCTGGGTAGCCATTTGATTATCTGTTCAGGAGACTTATGGCTTGGGGGTAGAAGCTGTTGAGAAGCATATTGAACCTAGACTTGGCACTGCGGTACCACTTGTCGTGCGTTAGCAGAGAGAACAGTATGACTAGGGTGGCTGAAGTCTTTCACAATTTCTAGGGCCTTCCTCTGACACCGCCTGGTATAGAGGTCCTGGATGGCAGGAAGCTTGACCCCAGTGATGTACTGGGCCGTACGCATTACCCTCTGAGCAGTTACCATACCAGGTAGTGATACAACCAGTCAGGATGCTCTCGATGGTGCAGCTGTAGAACCTTTTGAGGATCTGAGGACCCATCCCAAATCTTTTTTTTGTCGTGCCCTCTTCACGACTGTCTTGGTGTGTTTGGACCGTGTTAGTTTGTTGGTGATGTGGACACCAAGGAACTTGAAGCTCTCAACCTGCTCCACTACAGCCTCATAGATGAGAATAGGGGTGTGCTCTGTCCTCATTTTCCTGTAGTCCACATTCATCTCCTTTGTTAGATCATGTTGAGGGGGAGGTTATTATCCTGGCACAAAGGTCAGGTCTCTGACCTCCTCCCTATAGGCTGTCTCATCGTTGTCTGCAAACTTAATGATGGTGTTGGAGTCCTGCCTGGCCATGCAGTCATGGGTGAAGAGGGAGTACAAGAGGGGACTGAGCACGCACCCCTGAGGGGCCCCCATGTTGAGGATCAGCGTGGTGGATGTGTTGTTACCTAACCTTACCACCTGGGGGCGGCCCGTCAGGAAGTCCAGGATCCAGTTGCAGAGGGAGGTGTTTAGTCCCAGGGTCCTTAGCTTAGTGATGAGCTTTGAGGGCACTATGGTGTTGAATGCTGAGCTGTAGTCAATGAACAGCATTCTCACGAAGGTGCTCCTTTTGTCCAGGTGAGAAAGGGCAGTGTGGAGTGCAATAGAGATTGCATCATCTGGGGATCTGTTGGGGCGGTATGCAAATTGGAGTGGGTATAGGGTTTCTGGGATAACCCGTGTTGATGTGAGCCATGACCAGCCTTTGAAAGCACTTCATGGCTACAGACGTGAGTGCTACGGGTCGGCAGTCATTTAGGCAGGTTACCTTAGTGTTGTTGGATACAGGGACTATGGTGGTCTGCTTGAAACATGTTGGTGCACAGGCATAGTTCATTGGGTTGGTTGCGGCATGTGTCTGGCACCGTCTCCTATCTTAACAAAGAACATATTCTGGGCATTCTGCCAAATAGTCTAAAGGAGGAGGTCATGACAGCCCCTCATAGCTTTACCATGCACAGGCAGGAACCAAGGATTGCTTATGACACCAAAGACAAGTAAAATTTCCTTTACACCTCCCTGGTCTTTGTGGTTGAATCTGTGTTTGAAATTCACTGCTCGACTTAGGGATCTTACAGATAATTGTATGTCCATGCAACTTACTATGTGACTTAAGCACATTTTTACTTCTAAACCTAGTTAGGCTTGTCATAACAAAGGGGTTGAATACTTATTGACTTAAGACATTTCAGCTTAATTTTTTTTATTAATTAGTTTTTAAAAAATCGAACATAATTCCACTTTGACATTATGGGGTATTGTGTGATTTATTTATTATTATTATTTTTTTAATCAATTTTAAATTCAGGCTGTAAATGTGGAAAAGGTCAAGGGGTCTGAATACTTTATGAATATAAGGGCACAAGGCGAGACCCAAATGCAGACACAGGAGGCAGATGGTTGAGCTCCGATATTTATTATACCAAAAGGGGTAGGCAAAAGGCAGGTCGGGGACAGGCGAGAGTTCATAAACCAGATCAGAGTCCAAACAGTACCAGGTGATAGGCAGGCTCGAGGTCAGAACAGGCAGAGTGGTCAGGCAGGCAGATACGGCGTCAGGACAGGTAAGGGTCAAAACCAGGAGGGCTAGGAAAAAACAGGAGCTAGGAGAAACGCTGGTTGACTTGGCAAAACAAGACGAACTGGCACAGAGAGACCGGAAACACAGGGATAAATACACTGGGGACTAATGGGGAAAACAGGAGACACCTGGGGGTGGAGACAATCACAAAGACAGGTGAAACGGATCAGGGCGTGACAATGAAGGCACTGTATGTATGAAAAAACACTCAAATAAAGGTGACCTTCTGTACTGTTGTCTTATATAATACATTTGATCTCTAATTAAACATTTAGCAGTAAATAGCCACATTAAATATTTTAGCTTCACTGTCCAAATACATACAGAGGGGAGTGTTTGTACATGAAAAATGTTTGCCAAAGATCAGTTTGACATATCAAGCATTTTACTTGAACTGTCAGTATGACTTACATACTGTAATTCTGTCATACAACTGATAACCAATGTCCTTAGGAGTTATAACAACAGTCAACAAGTCTTCATTGACACTTTACTTGAACATTTATTTTAGTGCCTGAAAAAAAACTGTAGTCACTTGGAGAGACAGTCTCTCTTGCTTTTGTTGCTCTTAAAAGAGACACAGTATTTCTGTTTCTGTCAAGTTGGGATCACTGCTACTAGAGGCTCATCTTTACTACCTCATGTTGATGAGAAGGTTATTTACTTTCTTGTTTTTGTTTTTACTCTCACCTGTTTCTGTTTTTCTCAGTTGAAATATCCAGCTCCTCCCTGCCTGAACAAAAGCAAAAGATATTGTAAACCCACCAGTATGTCCAATTCACACTTTTGGATAACACTTTACTTTTAAATAAAAAATATAATTTAAGCAGACGCTTTGCTTGCATTAATTTGTATTATTTTTACATACAGGTGGTCCCGGGAATCGGACCCACTAACCTGGCGTTGCAAGCGCAATGCTCTACCAACTGAGCCACATTGGACCACTTTGTTCATCCCCTACAGATGGTTCAACTAACTGTCAACAAACTGTTCAACCAACTACTGTATACAAATGTGTCTTCATGACCGCTTTGACCTATTGAATTAAAGTAATTGAATAGAATAATTTAAATCACACAATGATCACTGGTTAGGCTACTGATACTGGAACAGGTTCATTTGGAATGGGTCATACTGTGGGTGTCCATATTAGATACCTATTTCAACAGTAACCTGAGGGCAGCAATTTTGGAGAAAAAAGGTGCTAAACAAATCGTCTAATAAGTTGCATGGATTCGACTGAGAGACCTTACAGCTAATAGTATGTGTGGGTTACAGAGATGGGGGTAGTTATTCAGAAATAATGTTAACCACTATTATTGAAGGTCTCTCAGTCGATTCAACGACAAAGACCAGGGAGGTTTTCCAATGCCTCGCAAAAAAACGATTTGGTAGATGTGTAAAAAAATGCAGACGCTGATTATCCCTTTGAGCATGTTGAAGTTATTAGTTAGGCTTTGGGTGGTGTATCAATGCACCCAGTCACTACAAAGATACAGGCATCCTTCCTAACTCAGTTGCCGGAGATGATGGAAACTGCTCAGGGATTTCACAATGAGGCCAATGGTGACTTTAAAACAGTTACAGCGTTCAATGGTTGTGATATGAGAAAACTGAGGATGGATCAACAACATTGTAACTCCACAAGACTAACCTAAATGACAGAGTGAAAAGAAAGAAGCCTTACAGAATACAAATATTCCAAAACATGCATCCTGTTTGCAACAATGCACTTAAGTAATACTGCAAAAAAATGTAGCAAAGCAATTGACTTTTTGTCCTGGATACAAAGCGTTATGTTCAGGGCAAATCCAACACAACATCACTCTTCATATTTTCAAGCATGGTGGTGTCTGCATCATGTTATGGGTATGCTTGTCATCAGTAAGGACTAGGGAGTTTTTTTAGGATAAAAAGAAACGGAGTACAGCTATCAGCACAGGCAAACTCTTAGAGGAAATGGTTCAATCTAGTTTCCAACAAACACTGGGAGACGAATTCACCTTTCAGAAGCACAATAACCTAAAACACAATGCCAAATCTATACTGGAGTTGCTTAACAAGATGACATTAAATGTTTATGAGTGGCCTAGTTACAGTTTTGACTTAAATCGTCTTGAAAATCTATGGCAAGACATGGAAATGGCGGTCTAGAAATTATCAATCAATTTGACAGAGCTTGAAGAATGTTTTAAAGAATAACGGGCAACTACAATTAAGGTGTGCAAAGCTCTTAGAGACGTATCCAGAAAGACTCAGTTGTTATCGCTGCCAGAGGTGCTTCTACAAAGTATTGACTCAGGGGTGTGAATACTTATGTAAATTGAATATTTCTGTATTTCTTTTTTTTTTATAAATGTGCAAATATGTCTAAAAATACATTTTCACTCTCTCATTATGGGGTAGTGTGTGTAGATGGGTGAGAAAAATGTATTTAATCAATTTTGAATTGAGGCTGTACCAACAAAATATGGAATAAGTCAAGGGGTATGAATACTTTCTGAAGGCACTGTAAGTTCCCCTCCAGGCAAGATATGCACTTACTGTAATGATGCCTGCATTGCTTGCTGTTTGGGGTTTTAGGCTGGGTTTCTGTACAGCACTCTGTGACATCAGCTGATGTAAGGGGGGCTTTATAAATAAATTTGATTTGATTTGATTTGATGCCTGAACATTAAAGATGTGTCATATTGCTGTTAAAGATAAAGTACCTTCCCCGTTGAAGCTTTCATTACTTTTTCAACCACTCCCTAACTTTCTACCTTAATACATGCAGCTTAGATGCTGAGCGATGTCTGCAAATCGAAAATATAACAAGAAGGAATTTAATTGAGATTCTATATATTTCTTTTAATATGTACTTAATCAACATCATAGTACAAACATTTCATATTTACTTAAAATTTCAGTCACACAAATCTTCCATTAAAATTGGCACACGACTCAATGGAATACTAATATCTTTTATATTCAGTCGACGAGAACAAAATAAGTCAAGCGAAGTCAACCAGTTTGGCTCGCTTGTAAAACAGGCTCAATGCAGATTGACAGCCGATGTAAAACGTCTGCATGGGCTCAAAGGAAGCATGAGACTGAAAACCAGTTTCCCTCAATACAGGCAAGATGGACCCGGAATAAAGATCAATAATGGCAAACCTGTGCATCTCAAAGGAATAATCTATTAGCAAGAGATGAAGGTGCATCAGTTAGGCAGAGCAGAATTGAAATTGATTTGGCAGACAATTGCATAGGTCCTCTGCTAAGCTATTTAATTACACGTGAAACGTTGCCCAGGAGAATTGATAGAGCAGGTTTCTGCCAGTCTTGTTAGACGGTTCTTTCATTCTGGGTAGAAGTTGCCTGTTGGCACAGATCTAGTATCAGTGTACCCTCCCTCAAATCTTAACTTGGGGGGAAACACAGAATATAAGGGGTTGTTACGGGGGCAACTTCATCCTATAGTTGTTCATTCATAATGTATCTCAGGGCTGTGCAGTTCACAAAGGAATCAATCTTTTTTACATATCTGGTTGTTAGACTTGTTCCCAGGAATGTGTTGTCCCTTTTCCCCTCTGTGAAGAAAGAAGTGATTCGAGTGCAATTAATGCAAGCAGCAAAATAGAGCACAGCAATCTACCTTGATCAATGTGGGCCTACACTAACCTCTGAGGTAATTGGACTTCTATATTAACATAATTACAGGCTTTTATCATGTTTGTGGCTTTGCACGTAAAGCTTAATACGGTATTAGGGCTTACTATGGCATGCCTTGTACTTACAGCGGACCTTGGTGTTGCTGTCCTTGGTCCTGAAACCTAGTTGTCCCGTTTGCACTATCAACTTATTGAAACACTGTTACCAACCTCACTGCATTTTCAGACAATTGAACATAATACTGCCCATCCAGGCTGCCCAGTGAAAGGGTGATCTTCTTAGTGATCATATTTGTGGTCCTCTGTAGCTCAGTTGGTAGAGAGTGGTGCTTGCGACACCAGGATTGAGAGTTTATTTCCCGGTACCACCCGTACATCAAATGTATGCACGCATTACAGTAACTCGCTTTGGATAAAAGTGTCTGCTAAATGGCATAATTTTTATCATTATATTATCCTCTGTACTTAGAGTAGGTGTTGCTATCTGTGGTTCTGAAGCCAAGTTGTCCTGTTAGCTTGGTTTGACATTGGAACACAAAATTAGTCTGAATAATACTAAGGGGATGTGGAGAGCTAGGTCACGTTCCTATGTGGCACAGTTGGTAGAGCATGGTGCTTGCAACACCAGGATTGTAGATTTGATTATTGCTGGGACCACCAAAACGAATGTCTGCACGCATGATTGTAAGTCGCTAAGGATGAATGGCATGTATTATTAGGTCTACATTTCACCTTTTGCGAAGACCAAGCATTAAATATAGAAAGAAAGATTTGTAAAGTTTTTAGATTTTCTGTTAAACCTTTGTGATGCCTGGCAATTAACACACATCCTGGGGTCTACTACTAAAATAATATGAGAGAAAATGTTGCCATTACATTTTTATCAGCAGCTGTCAAAGATGTCTACTTGCACTCATTTTATTCAGGAGACAACATCTTGACAACCCAATGATTTGCAATATATGATTGATTAATGAAATGGCATCTCAAATTCAGTACATTCCAATTGGCAATTAACCAGTCCATTAGACTGGCAAACAGATGTTAATTTAATATGAGTTGGCAAAGCATGACTCCATAAGAAGCTAGACTTTAAATCTTTTATTTTTTAATCTTTTTTTTATTTTTTATCTTGGAGGCCTTCTCAGACTCAATGTTTAAAGTGATACCTGCAATGGAATAATGCTCTCCTAATCAGCTCAGAGCATGAACTTCCTTTAACCTAATTTTCTTAGTTTGACCCCAGCAGGAGTAATGAAGCAAATCAAAAATAGTCCTCAGCTTTAGCATTGTCAAATGGAAATATGACCTTTCCACCATAATAGCCCACGGCTGCAATTCACTTTTATTAATCAGACAGCCAATAGAATAATACATGAAGGAAGAAAGGAGAGGAATTATACACTATATATACACAAAAGTATGTGGACACCCCTTCAACTTAGTGTATTCGGCTATTTCAGCCACACCCTTTGCTGACAGGTACGTAAAATTGAGCACACTGCCATGCAATCTCCATAGACAAACACCGGCAGTAGAATGGCCTTACTGAAGAGCTCAGTGACTTTCAACATGGCACCGTCATAGTGGTTAACATGCACCTTTCCAACAAGTCAGTTGGTCAAATTTCTGCTATGCTAGAGCTGCCCCAGGTCAACTGTAAGTGCTGTTATTGTGAAGTGGAAATGCTCATAGAACAGTGACGTGGACAAGCTCATAGAACAGGACTGCTGAGTGCTGAAGCACGTAGCGCATTAAAATCTACAGAGTTCCAAACTTCCTCTGGAAGCAACGTGAGCACAATAACTGTTCGTCAGGAGCTTCATGAAATGGCAGAGTGGCAGAATCTGGGTTTGGCGGATGCCAGGAGAATGCTACCTGCCCCAATGCATAGTGCCATCTGTAAAGTTTGGTGGAGGAGGAATAATGGTCTGAGGCTGTTTTTCATGGTTCAGGCTAGGCCCTTTAGTTCCAATGAAGCGCTACAGCATACAATGACATTCTAGACGATTCCAACTTTGTAGCAACAGTTTGAGAAAGGCCCTTTCCTGTTTCAGCATGACAATGCCCCCATGCACAAAGCGAGGTCCATACAGAAATAGTTTGTCGAGATCGGTGTGGAAGAACTTGACTGGCCTGCACAGAGCCCTGACCTCAACCCCATCGAACACTTTTGGGATGAATTGGAACACCGACTGCGATCCAGGCCTAATCGCCCAACATCAGTGCCCAACCTCACTAATGCTCTCGTGGAATGGAAGTCCTCACAGCAATGTTCCAACATCTAGTGGAAAGCCTTCCCAGAAAAGTGGAAGATGATACAGCAGCAATGGAAGAACCAACTCCATATTAATGCCCATGATTTTGGAATGAGATGTTTGACGAGCAAGCGTCCACATACTTTCATACTTTAGTGTATGTCAAAACTAGGTTTAAACATGTTTTGACATATTAGTCTGGGTATCTTACGTCTTCAATACAAATTAAGTGGAGCTTCTCCTACGAGAGAAATAAGCATTGATTTGTATCTGGTTACCAAAACATTCTGACACAGGACCTCTTTCCACAAGATAAGTTGTCAATAAAAACATACAAGACAAAATTGGAGACAGAGTCCTGTCTTTAAGGCTGGAAACATGAACATGGGGCTACTTTTGCCAATAGCTGATCTTAACGAATCTTATTACTGAACTTTTCATGTCAATATAAGTATGGGAATATATGCTTTATTTTGTGGTCGTTATACTGTAAATACAGCACAAATCTTTGGTGAACCCCCCAAGTTAAATCTTTGGAATACAAGTGTAAATTGTAGTGTGCATTGCTCATTAGCTGCAGGTACATGACTATAGAAAGACCGCTTAAGGGCTCTCAATCAAATTAAAACTGAATATGGCTAACAAAGATAAATGGATGGAAAATTCAAATAAATCCTATTTGATAGCTCTGACTCGAATCACCGGATGTCAGCCATGTCTGAATTATTTATGATCAGTGTCAGAATCTGAGCTTGTACAGCGTTGCACACGACCAGAGGCTGATCATTTTATTTAGAGCAAATCTTTTTTTTTTAAAGACAATATCTCAACAACATGTATTGAGAAACCATGTCTATTTGTATCCACTCTGCAAACAGGAAAGCAAAGCAGCATCTGCATCACAAATGCAGGGAAATAAAATGCTACAAAATTGCAGTGGAAAGTTAAACAAACAAGTGCCAAGAATGAGATTAGTTATGTCATGATCCTGGATGTATTCTTAATTTGTAAGCTTGTAGTGGCACTGGTCTCATATTTGCAAAAGACTTAGTGTTAATTGCAAATTCTGTGTGATTGCACCATGGATCGGTGAACATAATGAAAATAGCTCAGTCCTGTCTTTCAGAAAGAGGACCTAAAATCATAGCTAGCTATTGGTAGATGTGGGGTGTGAATGCATAATGCATTAGCATGCATAATGCGGCAAAGGATTTAAAGGCTCCCAAGTGGCGCAGCGGTCTAAGGCATTGCATCTCAGTGCTAGAGGTGTACCTACAGACCCTGGCTCAATCCCAGGCTTTATCACAACTGGATGATAAAGCCTGGGAGTACCATAGGATGGCGCACAATTGACCCAGCATTGTCTGAGTTAGGGGAGGGTTTCGCTGGAGTAGGCAGTCTTTGTAAAATAAGAATTTGGTCTTAACTGACTTGCCTAGTTTAAAAAAAGGAAAGGTTCATTTTTACTTGAGGAAAAATACTTTATAGTGTGCAGATACACACAAATGGTTTTATTTAGACAGTAAATTGAATCACCATTGGCATCTCTGTACACAGTGCTACCAACAGTAACTGCCATAGATTAGAATTAGTATTTTTTATTCCATCCCCTTACAGCTATCTCTGAATAGAATGGGTCTAGACTGCAGATATTCCCAAAAGATAATCCCACTTACTACACAATCCACGTGTTTTTAAAGTAGAGACACTATAGATGATCTCTAAAATGTTCTCGGAATACAAAACATGGTTACTCTCTGCAATTACATCCCCACGATTCAACTAAATCTTAGGAAGCTATGCAGTATTTTGTTTTTCATGTATTATTTCTTACATTGTTACCCCAGGCAATCTTAAGTTTTATTACATACAGCTGGGAGGAACTATTGGATATAAGAGCAACGTCAACTTACCAACATTACGACCAGGAATACGACTTTCCCGAAGCGGATCCTCTGTTTGGTCCATCACCCAGGACAATGGATCGGATCCCAGCCGGCGACCCAAAACAACGGCGGCGCAGGAGAAGGGGCAGACTGGGCGGTCTTCTGGTCAGGCTCCGTAGACGGGCGCACCGCTCCCGAGTATGCTACTGGCCAATGTCCAGTCTCTTGACAACAAGGTAGACGAAATCCGAGCAAGGGTTGCCTTCCAGAGAGACATCAGAGATTGTAACGTTCTTTGCTTCACTGAAACATGGCTCACTCGGGATACGTTATCAGAGTCGGTACAGCCACCTGGCATCTTCACGCATCGCGCCGACAGAAACAAACATCTCTCTGGTAAGAAGAAGGGCGGGGGTGTATGCCTTATGATTAATGAGACGTGGTGTGATCATAACAACATACAGGAACTTACAAGTCCTTTTGTTCACCTGACCTAGAATTCCTTACAATCAAATGCCGACCGCATTATCTACAAAGAGAATCCTCTTCGATTATAATCACAGTCGAGTATACCTCCCCCCAAGCTGACACATCGACGGCCCTGAAAGAACTTCATTGGACTCTATGTAACTGGAAACCACATATCCTGAGGCTGCATTTATTGTAGCTGGAGATTTTAACAAGGCTAATCTGAAAACAAGGCTCCCTAAATATTATCAGCATATCGAATGTGCGACCCGGGCTGGCAAAATCCTGGATCATTGTTATTCTATCTTCCGCGATGCAAACAAAGCAATCCCCCCCCCCCCCCCTTTCGGGAAAAATCTGACCATGACTCCCATTTTGTTGCTCCCAGCCTATAGACAGAAACTGAAACAGGAAACGTCCATGCTCAGGTCTGTTCAACGCTGGTCCGACCAATCTGATTCCACGCTTCAAGATTGCTTCAATCACGTGGACTAGGATATGTTCCGGATAGCATCGGACAACAACATTGATGTATACGCTGATTCGGTGAGCGAGGTTATTAGCAAGTGCATCAGTGATGTACCCACAGCGACTATAAAAACCTTCCCCAACAAGAAACCGTGGATTGATGGCAGCATTTGCGCAAAACTGAAAGCGCGAACCATTGCTTTTAATCAGGGCAAGGCGACCGGAAACATGACCGAATACAAACAGTGTAGCTATTCCCTCCGCAAGGCAATCAAACAAGCTAAGCGTCAGTATAGAGGCAAAGTGGAGTCGCAATTCAACAGCTCAGACACGAGAGGTATGTGGCAGGGTCTACAGTCAATCACGGACTACAAAAAGAAAACCAGCCCCGTCGCGGACCACGATGTCTTGCTCCCAGACAAACTAAAAACTTCTTTGCTCGCTTTGAGGACAGTACAGTGCCACCGACACGGCCCGCTACCAAAACCTGCAGGCTCTCCTTCACCGCAGCCAACGTGAGTAAAACATTTAAACGTGTTAACCCTCGCAAGGCTGCCGGCCCAGATGGCATCCCTGGCCGGTCCTCAGAGCATGCGCAGACTAGCTGGCTGGTGTGTTTACGGACATATTCAATCAATCCTTATCCCAGTCTGCTGTTCCCACATGCTTCAAGAGGGCCACCATTTTTCCTGTTCCCAAGAAAGCTAAGGTAACTGAGCTAAATGACTATCGCCCCGTAGCACTCACTTCCGTCATCATAAGGTGCTTGTGAGACTTGTCAAGGATCAGAACACCTTCATCCTACTGTCCCAATAGGTCCACATACGACGCAATCGCAATCACACTGCACACTGCCCTAACCCATCTGGACAAGAGGAATACCTATGTAAGAATGCTGTTCATCGACTATAGCTCAGCATTTAACACCATAGTACCCTCCAAACCCATCATTAAGCTCGAGACCCTAGGTCTCGACCCCGCCCTGTGCAACAGGGTCCTGGACTTCCTGACGGGCCGCCCCCAGGTGGTGAGGGTAGAAAACAACATCACCACCCCGCTGATCCTCAACACTGGGGCCCCTCAAGGATGCGTTCTCAGCCCTCTCCTGTACTCCCTATTCACCAATGACTGCGTGGCCAAGCACGCCTCCAACTCAATCATCAAGTTTTCAGACAACACTACAGTGGTAGGCTTGATTACCAACAACGACGAGACGGCCTACAGGGAGGAGGTGAGGGCCCTTGGAGTGTGGTGTCAGGAAAATAACCTCGCACTCAACGTCAACAAAACAAAGGAGATGATCGTGGACTTCAGGAAACAGCAAAGGGAGCATCCCCCTATCCACATCGACGGGACAGTAGTGGAGAAGGTGGAAAGTTTTAAGTTCCTCGGCGTACACATCACGGACAAACTGAAATGGTCCACCCACACAGACAGCGTGGCGAAGAAGGCGCAACAGCACCTTTTCAACCTCAGGAGGCTGAAGAAATTCGGCTTGTCACCAAAAACCTCACAAACTTTTACAGATGCACAATCGAGAGCAACCTGTCGGGCTGTATCACCGCCTGGTACGGCAACTGCTCTGCCCACAACCATAAGGCTCTCCAGAGGGTAGTGAGGTCTGCACAACGCAACACCGGGGGTAAACTACCTGCCCTCCAGGACACCTACACCACCCGATGTCACAGGAAGGCCAAAAAGATCATCAAGGACAACAACCACCCAAGCCACTGCCTGTTCACCCTGCTATCATCCAGAAGGCAAGGTCAGTACAAGTGCATCAAAGCTGGGACCGAGAGACTGAAAAACAGCTTCTGTCCCAAGGCCATCAGACTGTTAAACAGCCATCACTAACATTAAGTGGCTGGTGCCAACATACTGACTCAAATCTCTAGCCACTTTAATAATAACAAATTGGATGTAATAAATGTATCACTAGCCACTTTAAACAATGCCACTTTATATAATGCTTACATACTCTACATTACTCATCTCATATGTATATACTGTACTGTACATCATCTACTGCAACTTGCCTATGCCGTTCGGCCATCGCACATACATATATTTATATGTACATATTCTCATTCATTCCTTTACACTTTTGTGTATAAGGTAGTTGTTGTGAAATTGTTAGATTACTTGTTAGATACTACTGCATGGTCGGAACTAGAAGCACAAGCATTTCGCTACACTCGCATTAACATCTGATAACCATGTGTATTTGAAAAATTAAATTTGATTTGATTTTGATTTGCTTCATTTCTCCAGCGTCATCCTGGTGACATATCTCTTCTTTGAAAAGCCATGATACAGATTTCATTTTTTTTTTGTCTTTCTTCGCCAGCTTCTTTTACCACACCCCAGGGGTAGCTCTTCCATACAAGCAGCTTCACCCACTCACTCTTAAATGACTGCCTTGAATGACCAAGTCTGTCATTCACCTCCTTGCCTGCCCCCTAATTTAGTCTAGTCTGTGGGCAGTATAAAGTCTACTCCTTGCAATAAACACTATCAATTGCTAAGTTCACAGAGAGGGGTTACCAACATCAAAATGAAATATCCAATCACAAATTTGCCCTGGAGGGGTCATTTGAGCAGATTAAAAGTTGGATCGGACCCTTTCTTTTTTTTTGTTGCCTAAAATGACACCCAAATCTACCTGCCTGTTGCTCAGGACCTGAAGCAAATATATGCATATTATTGATACCATGTGAAAGGAAACACTATGAAGTTTTAGGAAATGTGGTATTATTGTAAGAGAATATAACACATAAGATCTGGTAAAAGATACTTTTTTGTTCCATCGTCTTGAAATGCAAGAGAAAGGCCATAACATAATATTGCAGTTTAGACGGAGGGTATGTGAAAAGTTTCAGACTGATCCAGTGAAGCATTGCAATACATTAGAAAATGTTGTATCAAGTCTGCCCAAATGTCCAAATTGGCCAATTGATACATTTTCAAGTACATAACTATAGAGAACATAAAAAAATTATATGGTAATAACAAATGTAAGTTTACACACTCCCAAGATTACATGATGGGAAATTAGCTTCCCTGCAGAAAAGACACTAACCTTCACACATCTAGATGGCCGGGCGGGGTGGGTGTAGAGTCAGAAACAGCAGGGGTTCAAACTTTAGAACCCAGTTCCTACATTTGAATGTAAAAATTGATTTGATCAAAGAAAACTATGCTATATTTTATCTCTGGGACCCTCAGGATGTCAAATCAGAGCAAGATTACTGAATGTAAGTACATTATTTACATTCTGAGGTGAATGTATCAAACCAGTTGCTGTGATAAGTTTTTTGTTGTTGTGCCCTCTCCTCAAACAATAGCATGGTATTTTTTAACTGTAATAGCTACTGTAAATTGGACAGTGCAGTTAGACAGTGCAGTCTATGTCCTGGGAAATGTTCTTGTTACTTACAACGTCATGCTAATCACATTGGGACACCGATCCCATAGAGGTTAAGTGTGACATTTCACATAAATCCCTACTTTGAGCATCCATTAGTGGTACGATTGGTTTATTACAACTTCTGGAGTGGACGAACCCTGCAATGGCCTGCATTCTCTGGGACAGGTCAAATGTCCTCTCTTCACTGAGGTAGTGCCATAAGTGGTACTTTACTATTCATATTTTTGACTACTTCAATACATTCCTAAAGAAAATAATGTACATTTTACGCCATACATTTTCCCTGACACCCAAAAATACTTGTTACATTTTCAATGCTTAGCAGGACAGGAAAATGGTCCAATTCACACGACAACATCCCTGGTCGTCTCTATTGCCTCTGATCTGGCAGACTCACTAAACACAAAATCCTTTGTTTGTTAAGGATGTCTGAGTGTTGGAGTGTGCCACTGGCAAGGCATAAATAAAAAAACAAGAAAATGATGCCGTCTGGTTTGCTTAATATAAGGAATTTTGAATAATTTATACTTTTACTTTTGATACTTAAGTATATTTTAGCAATTACTGTACATGTACTTTTGATACTTAAGTATATCTAAACCAAATACTTTTAATCAAGAATTATTTTACTGAGGGACTTTACTCAACATTTACTTGTCATTTTCTATTAAGGTGTCTTTACTTTTACTCAAGTATGACAATTGGGTACATTTTCCACCATTGGCCATAAGTTAAGCATCGCAGCCGTGTATAAAATAAAATTTGCATGCAAACTGTGTGTGAAACACAACATGGGGCACATTTTGCACATCGTTAAAGGGCATGTTATTCTATTTTTGCAACACAGTGTGGAAATTAGATAGTGAAAACCTTTAGCTGCACTGATAAGATCTATTTGGCTTCTGATGCACACACAGTAAGGTGTGTACTATGCTGGTCTAATGGGTTATCTGTTTGTAAGATACAAACCAAAAATAGATTTCTTTGTCATATCAGTCTCAGTTGAGTTTTAAAGGGTTTATTTTTTATGTTTGATGTCATTACGTATTCTAAATTATCGTTATGTGGAAATCATTTGGTGGCAAAACAGAGAAAGATGTCCTATAGTCATTTAGGAATGTGAATCGAAGGTGATTATAGAGTTGAATGTTTAACTGACTGCAGTCAATTTGTTCTAACCTCACACCTTTAACTGTAGCTTAATGAATACGCATTTTTGCAAGGTTTGCATTCTTGTCAACTGCTTGAATATGCTATTAAGTAGAGGTGAAATGCTCTGACATCATTATCCACTTCAAGTTCCACATTTTTATTCGAAAGTACTTCTGATGTTAGAAATGAGAGATGTATGGGTCCTGCTTTAAATTACTTGCAGTTTATAAAGCCTTCATAAACACTACATAAATGTGTTACGAATCATCTATAACTCTACAGTATGTCATGCTTTATAAAGGGTTCATAAATGTGGCATAGCTGTGTGACAACCACCAAGGTCAAATGTGACATAATATATTACATAAACTTGTGCTTTATAAAGGGTGGCATAAGCACCACTTAATAAAGGCCTTATAAATCATATTAAATTGAGGCTTCACAAAGCATTTATAACCCTGTCATGCATCGTGGTAGAGCATTGAAAACCAAGATATTGGGTTCGATTCCTAGGACCACCCATATGTAAAAATGTATTCATGCATGACTAAATCGCTTTGGATAAAAGTGTCTGCTAAATTTGATATATTATATATCACTAAAACGTTTCCAGGATGGCCCAACCTTTTTGCTTCTTGGGTGCATAGTCAATATTGGACTTGATCTCAACTTCCCCCAAATGCTGCAGGATGACACACACTCTAAAGTGCAGTCATGCACAGCAAAAAAAGTAGTTTATATTTTTTGCATACTTTTTCTTGATTTTGTTATTCCAGGTTTCGGGTTTCCCAATTTTTTTCTGGTTTACCCCAGTTTTTTCAAACTTTTTTGTAACAATGTGCGCTGAGAGTCGGGAAGCAAGTTCAGGGAGTGTTTTAATAAAATAAACGGAACATAATACAAAACAAGAACCTCGAACAACGCACAGACATGAAACAGAAACAGAAATAATGATGCCTGGGGAAGGAACCAAAGAGAGTGACATATATAAGGCATGAAATCAATGAAGTGATGGAGTCCAGGTGATTCTGACGACGCGCAGGTGCGCGTAATGATGGTGACAGGTGTGCGCCATAATGAGCAGCCTGGTGACCTAGAGACCGTAGAGGGAGCACACGTGACATTTTTAATAGAAAAACAACATAATTAGATTTCCGGTGTTCACAAGGATGCTTAAACCATAACAGGGGACAACTTTTGAGGTCTGGGAAAAATCAAAAAAACTTTGAGTGTAGTTGCCCTTTAATTCAGTGAGCTTGCCCTGCACTGTTGTTTTCTGTGATGTGATTCGGCCGCCAATGGAATGGGTAGAGTAAAGGGCCAGCAACACTCCGTATTATTCAGAGCCCCATGAAATGACACCATACAGTTTATACATTCTACAGACCCTACTGAGTATTCCCTACAATACTTTCAATGCGGCCCCAGAATAGTTAGTGCTCTAAGCCAATATGTATATCATATATATCGTGATTCACATTGGTGGCATTTATTTGACATTGGAATATGTTTTAAAACCCAAATTGAATACAAATCTCACTCAATATGAATCATTGTTAATGTTTAGACAATTCCTTGTCACATATTATGAATAGTTATTGACACTTCTACATTTACGTGGGGGACTTTTATTTTGAACATTTCTGAATTCCTTGACACGGAAGTACATTTTTTGTGTTGCTAACGAGTTCGCAAATCAAAATGCTCTATTTGTGCTGCCACTGGACAGCGGAAAAACAAGTCAACCTTTATTGTAATTTAAATTAGTTTGTTGTAGATAAGTGTTGTTAGATTACATGCTGTAGCTACCTCAATCGTTATTTCAAATCATTCACAGCGTTCACAGCAATTGCTAGCTAGCCGAAATGTAGCTAGCTAGCAGGCTCAGCTAAATTCAAATCCCCCTAGATACAGCCATGTCTCAGTCACGTCATGAGATTGTAAATGAAAGAGGAATATAAAAATACAAATTGAATGGAGTTTCCCCATCTTCCCATTTAGAGTTTCTGGCGCACCACAGAAATTCCCTTGTCTAGATGGTGGGACAAAGGCATTTACTAACAGACATGCTAACTTTTTTGTTGTTACTTTTAGGTTGGAACCAACATTCAGTAAAATCGCTATTTAGCAAGATAGCTGACTTGCTAACATTAGCCAGCTAACTAGCTAGTTATGGCATGAGTATGAATTTGTAATTCATGTTGTTTCATGTTTTAGGGACTCCTGAGAAAACTGGATGTAAAGAATCTAGCTAGCTAAAGCATTTACTGCAAATTGAATGTATAATTGTTAGTTTGCCTTGCTTATATTTGTCATACAATAGAGCTGAAGTAATTTTCTTATTGTGTAGTGGAGGATAAAAAATAACTGTATGCCTATGGATGTGTAGCTAGCTACAGTATGTAGCCAATCTGTGTATGGACCCTAACACCTTTGGTATGAATATTAGTTCAGAACCTATCTATGAACCTCATCTATCATAGTTGTTGGATCGACTTCAAGTCTGAATGGCATTAATGAAGCCTATGGATTGAGTAGAGTATAATAACTTTATTGTGCCAAGGATGCAAGTCCTATGTACGTGTACTGTAGTTATTACCACGCATAAGAACCCCACATTGTAGCCTGTACATTGAATATATTCACTGACCATGTACTCTTCCTTGGCAAATAAAGGTGCGGTTCAGGTATGAATCTCTGAGACATCCTTTTTCAGTCATATCCAATACCAGGTGTATCAAACTCCATTATTTGAATGATGCTGTGTCTGCATGTATGTAATACAATTATACACTTCAACAGTGTTTACCACATTTGTACTATGCAATAGACTAGAAACATGATTTAAGTAAAGGCTGATTTGTAATTCATATATACAGAAAAACAGTACACTACACTTCCTATGCATATCTAACTCCCTTCATCTTTCACAGCTCTCTGTATCTGAGGACAGAAAACCTCACTAGAAAAAGACTACACAAAAGTACCTGCTCTATCCAGAATAGCCTACTCTCTCACTTTGACAGCTGGGCCTGCTATCCTTTCACAATCCTCCAAAAAATACAAATGTTTGCCATTACCAAGAGTGGCACTGGGGCTAAAACAATATCCTACATAATATCCTACATAGTGTGGGAGGACTGCACCTAAAAAGGCTGGAGACTCATAACTAATCGAAGAGCATGCATGTACAGTTGAAGTCGGAAGTTTACATACACTTAGGTTGGAGTCATTAAAACTCATTTTTCAACCACTCCACAAATTTCTTATTAACAAACTATAGTTTTGGCAAGTTGGTTAGGACATCTACTTTGTGCATGACACAAGTAAGTTTTCCAACAATTGTTTACAGGCAGATTATTTCACTTATAATTCACTGTATCACAATTCCAGTGGGTCAGAAGTTTACATACACTAAGTTGACTGTGCCTTTAAACAGCTTAGAAAATTCCAGAAAATGATGTCATGGCGTTAGAAGCTTCTAATAGGCTAATTGACATCATTTGAGTCAATTGGAGGTGTACCTGTGGATGTATTTCATGTATTGCTTGACATCATGGGAAAATCAAAAGAAATCAGCCAAGACCTCAGAAAAAAAATTGTAGACCTCCACACGTCTGATTCATCCTTGGGAGCAATTTCCAAACGCCTGAAGGTACCATGTTCATCTGTACAAACAATAGTACACAAGTATAAACACCATGGGACCAGGCAGCCGTCATTCCGCTCAGGAAGGAGACGCGTTCTGTCTCCTAGAGATGAACGTACTTTGGTGCGAAAAGTGCAAATCAATCCCAGAACAACAGCAAAGGACCTTGTGAAGATGCTGGAGGAAACAGCGGCTCTTGCAGAGCAAGGGGTGAAACTACTTCAAGGTTTTAGAGCGAGTGACGTCACCGACTGAAATGCTGTTAGCTAACTAGCCATTTCACACCGGCTACACATGCTCAAACCTATTGTTCACAATACCTTTTTTGCACTGTTGGTTAGAGCCTGTAAGTAGACATTCCACTGTAAGGTCTACACCTGATGTATTCGGCGCACGTGACAAATAAACTTTGATTTGATTTGTTAGCTATCTACCTAACGTTAGTAGTTATACATCAAACCTGACAGTGTATTAACTATAGGCTATCTAACTACCCAACGTTTATTGACTTGATTATTCCCGTCATTCTTAGCTTAGCTAAATGGTAGAGTCGTTGTACGTTCTCAATGGACATTCGGGTGCCTTCGTAAATTTGCTCTGGCTATCTACTCCGATTTCAGAGCGCTCTCGTCTGAGTGTACCAGAGCGCAAAAATAATGAATTTACTAGCGCCCAACACCCGTTGAATATGGCCGGTGTCGGTAAACGTCGGCAAAAAAGCATAATTAAATTGTTGCCAGCAGCACAGTTATGATCACCAACTCTCTGGTTAACACGAAAGCTGCCTAACCAGCTCTGCTAGGGCGAGTAAAATGGTCAGAGTGGTGTCATTTGTGCCTGGAAGTGGCTAGGAAACTAGCCAACGTTAGCTTGGGTGCATGACTGCCATTGTAAGGCCAGAACGGTCAAATCAACCCTAGTCCTCGGCCCAAACGTCCAGTGTGCGCTCCGAGAGCGAAACGGTCTGAAATTACACAGAGGGTTTTTAGTTTTTCATGGAATAGAAACACCATAATATTAATCAAATTAATTAAGCAAGTACCTGTCAAAGGTTTGGACACACCTACTCATTCCAGGATTTTTCAATATTTTTACAATTTTCTACATTGTAGAATAATAGTAAAGACATCACAACTATGAAATAACACATATGGAACCAGTTAAGAACAAATTCTTATTTACACGGACAACCTTACACGGACTCCTTCCTCCCTGTCAGGGAATTGAACCCTGGTCACCCACATGCCTGCAATATGGAAGACTATCAAATGCTTCTCAAAGATGCCCTCTGGTGGTCAAACTAGCAATAACTTGCATTAACAGAAAAAATGGCTGACAATTAGATAACGTGCCACAGAATGCTGCTGCAGGCCGCAAGGTGTGCCGCAGTATGACGCAACTTTTAAAGGAGGAACCACTGTACTGCAGGAAGAGAGGAAAGAACCATTTGTCCGGCAGCTCAGGGACAAGCTACATTATTCACAGCCCTGTGTAATGTTCAATGTAATTGCATTGCTGTACTTTTTGAAACTTCATGAATTTGTATTGTTTAAAAAGGTACAAATTAAAGGAAATTAATGGTTTAAACATGTCTTTAATGTTTATGTTTCAGCTGTTAGTGATAATTCCCTGGTAGGATGAGTTAATACATTTGCTTTTACATAATTAAGCCTTTATGAATGACCACAGGTGTCTGACCTTATAGTAAGTACAGCGTCATACGATATAAGGAATGTATGCACAGTAGGGGTTATTCATGACCAAATGTGTCTGACTTTATAGTAAGTACAGCATCATATGATATAAGGCATTTATCTATGCGTTATAAATGACCAAAGGTATCTTGACTTTAAATTAAGTACAGCGTCACACGATAGTGTCTTTAAGGATGTGCTATGAATGACCGAAGATATCTCACTTCAAACTATTACAAGACAACGTAACGGGTCAATAAATAGGTTATTACTGTTCTGCTAATTTATGAAGGTTCTCTCATGAACCATCGGTTACTGCAGGGTGTGAGAGGTATTTAAAATGGGTTGATGGACATTCAAGGTTGTGTTTGTGTATCAGAACCAAGATGATTTGGAGTAGTCTAAACAGACTACTGCACCAAGTATTCCTCTTCTGTTTCAATGCTGAAGACCAGGGATTGATTACAACCTGTTACAATGGTGTCAACATTTTGTAGCTGATCTTTCAGCGGGGGAGTGGGTGAATGTGTCAAAGACCTGACTGGTCCCAGCACCACCCGATATGGCTTGTCTTTGTTGTGTGCATGTTTGTGTACTGAGGAACATGTAACTTTGTTCCAGAAGAAAGACATTCAATTTCTTTAGGTCGGGGGATTTAATGAAGGTAAGTATTTCTTGGTGTAATGTTGTCCCCAGGCTATAAGATGGCGCGGCAGAAGATGGCAGACGTTTTAAGTTTTTTTTATTACTTATTTTGTACATAATGTTGCCGCTACTGTCTCTTATGACAGATAATAACTTCTGGACATCAGGACTGCGATTACTCACCACGGACTGGCAGAATCCTTCCTTTAACGAGTCTGACGAGCCCAACGCGATTGATATACTCCTTTCTCGGGACCAGGCCCAGACCCCTGTGATTTGCGTGAAGAGGAGGCGGAGGAAAAGGGGCCAAAGGGCGGGCTGCAATCGAATAAACCCCCACTTCCTTCGATTCTACTAGCAAACGTGCAATCTTTGGAGAATAAAATCAATGACCTACGCGCAAGATTAAACTACCAACGGGACATTCAAAACTGTAATATCTTATGCTTCACGGAGTCGTGGCTGAACGGCGACACTATCAACATACAGCTGGCTGGTTATATGCTGTACTGGCAGGATAGAACAGCAGTGTCTGGTAAGACGAGGGGTGGCGGACTATGTTTATTTCTAAATAACAGCTGGTGCATGATATCTAAGGAAGTCTCGAGCTATTGATCGCCTGAGGTAGAGTATCTCATGATAAGCTGTAGACCACACTATCTACCTAGAGAGATTTCATCTGTATTTTTCGTAGCTGTTTACATACCATCACAGTCAGAGGCTGGCACTAAGACCGCATTGAATGAGCTGTATTCCGCCGTAAGCAAACAAGAAAACCGTCACCCAGAGGCGGCTCTCCTAGTAGCCGGGGACTTTAATGCAGGGAAACTTAAATCCGTTTAACCAAATTTCTATCAGCAATGTACAACCAGAGGAGAAAAAAAATCAGAACAACCTTTACTCCACACAAAGAGATGCATACAAATCTCTCCCTTGCCCTCCATTTGGCAAATCTGACCATAATTCTATCCTCATGATATCCTCAAGTGGTCAGATGAAGCAGATGCTAAGCTACAGGACTGTTTTGCTAGCACAGACTGGAATATATACTGGGATTCCTCCGATGGCATTGAGGAGTACACCACATCAGTCATTGGCTTCATCAATAAGTGGATCGATGACGTCGTCCCCACAGTGACCGTATGTACATACCCCAACCAGAAGCCATGGATTACAGGCAACAACCGCACTGAGCTATGGGCTAGAGCTGCCCCTTTAAAGGAGCGGGACTCTAACCCGGAAGCTTATAAGAAATCCAGCTATGCTCTCCGACAAACCATCAAACAGGCAATGCGTCAATACAGGACTAAGATCGAATCGTACTACACCGGCTCTGGCTCTTGTCGGATGTGGCAGGGCATGCAAACCATTACAGACTACAAAGGGAAGCACAACCAAGAGGTGCCCAGTGATACGAGCCTACCAGACGAGCTAAACTACTTCTATGCTCGCTTCGAGGCAAATAACACATGAGAGCACCAGCTGAAACATGCATGAGAGCACCAGCTGTTCTGGAAGTGTGATCACGCTTTCCGCAGCCGATTTGAGTAAGACCTTTTAAACAGGACAACATTCACAAGGCCACAGGGCCAGACAGATTACCAGGATATGTATTGCAAGTGTCTTCACTGACATTTTTAACCTCTCCCTGTCCGAGTCTGTAATACCAACATGTTTTAAGCAGACCACCATAGTGCCTGTGCCCAAGAACACTAAAGTAACCTGCCTAAATGACTACCGACCTGTAGCACTCACGTCTGTAGCTGTGAAGTGCTTTGAAAGGCTGGTCATGGGTCACATCAATACCATTATCCCAGAATCAATCAATCAATCAAATGTATTTATAAAGCCCTTCTTACATCAGCTGATGTCACAAAGTGCTGTACAGAAACCCAGCCTAAAACCCCAAACAGCAATTCAGGTGTAGAAGCACGGTGGCTAGGAAAAACTCAATAGAAAGGCCAGAACCTAGGAAGAAACCTAGAGAGGAACCAGGCTACGAGGGGTGGCCAGTCCTCTTCTGGCTGTGCCGGGTGGAGATTATAACAGAACATGGCCAAGATGAAACCCTATACCCACTCCAATTTGCATATCGCCCCAACAGATGATGCAATCTCTATTGCACTCCACACTGCCCTTTCTCACCTGGACAAAAGGAACACCTTTGTGAGAATTCTATTCATTGACTAAAGCTCAGCATTCAACTCCATAGTGCCCTCAAAGCTCATCACTAAGCTAAGGACCCTTGGACTGAACACCTCCCTCTGCAACTGGATCCTGGACTTCCTGATAGGCTGCCCCCAGGTGGTAAGGGTAGGTAACAACACATCGGTCACGCTGATCCTCAACACTGTGGTCCCTCAGGGGTGCGTTCTCAGTCCCCTCCTGTACTCCCTCTTCACTCGTGACTGCACGGCCAGACTCCAACACCATCTTTACGTTTTCTGATGACACAACAGTGGTAAGCCTGATCACCGACAAAGATGAGACAGCCTATAGGGAGTTCAGAGACCTGCCTGTGTGGTGCCAGGACAACAACCTCTCCCTCAACGTGATCAAGACAAAGGAGATGATTGTGGACTACAGGAAAAAGAGGACCGAGCACGGCCCCATTCTCATCGACGGGGCTGCAGTGGAGCAGGTTGAGCTCCACAGAAGAGCTTCAAGTTCCTTGGTGTCCACATCACCAACAAACTAACATGTTCCAAGCACACCAAGACAGTCGTGAAGAGGGCACGACAAAACCTTTTCCCCCTCAGGAGACAAAAAAGATTTGGCATGTGTCCTCAGATACTCAAAAGGTTCTACAGCTGCACCTTCGAGAGCATCCTGGCTGGATGCATCACTGCCTGGTACGGCAACTCCTTGGCCTCCAACCGCAAGGCACTACTAAGGGTAATGCGTACGGCTCAGTACATCACTGCGTCCAAGCTTCCTGCCATCCAGGACCTCTATACCAGGCGGTATCAGAGGAAGGCCATAAAATTGTCATAGATTTCAGCCACCCTAGTCATAGACTGTTCTCTCTGCTACTGCACGGCAAGCGGTACCAGAGACCCAAGTCTAGGTCCAAGAGGCATCTAAACAGCTTCTACCCCCAAGCCATAAGACTCCTGAACACATAATTAAATGGCTACCCAGACTATTTGCATTGCACCCCCCCCCTCCCCTTTTACACCACTGCTATTCTCTGTTGTCATCATCTATGCATAGTCACTTTAATAACACTTCCTACATGTACATATTACCTCAACTAACCGGTGACCCCGCACATTGACTTTCTACTGGTATCCCTCTGTATATAGTCTCGCTATTGTTATTTTACTGCTGCTCTTTAATTACTTGTTACTTTTATTTGTTATTCTTATCCGTATCTTGTATTTCTTATTCTTAAACTGCATTGTTTTGTGCTTGTTTGTACGTCATGATAGAGTGGTGCATTCAACAAGGGAAATAGTTTGCGAACGTTGGCTAACGTTCGCTAACATATTGAATTTGTTTTGTGTTAGCCGTGATCGTTCTCTAACGTCAGCTTACAGTCTGAGAAGATAGTGTGCGGCAAACGTAAGTGTCTGTTTTGGGTCTAAACTGCCGCTAAAAATAATCAACTGGCCATGTAGACTTTCTAATATATTAATAGGAATATTTAAGTTATTAATAAGAATAGTTAAGTCGTTTTCAGTCTGAATATTGTCACTAAAAAGCCACAGTAATCCTTACAAAAAGTAGCTGTTTCATGTCTTACCGTAACATTTTGGAACGTTCATTCACATCATTCAACTGAAAGTGTTACTCTGGCAACATGTTCGCTGCAAACAAAAGCCTTGCTGAACGTGCCTCAGGGCATTTCTATTGCTTCTATTCCTCTGTTTTATGCCATACAAAGCGGTGATGCAGCCAGTCAAGATGCTCTCAATGGTGCAGCTGTATAACTTTTTGAGGATCTGAGGGCCTATGCCAAATCTTTTCAGCCTCCTGTGTGGGTGTGTGTGGACCATGTTAACTTCTTGAACTTGAAGTTTTCGACCCGCTCCACTACAGCCCCATCAATGTGGATGGTGATGAGCTTGGAGGGGACTATGGTGTTGAATGCTGAGCTGTTGTCAATGAACAGCATTCTTACATAGGCATTCCTTTTGTCCAGGTGGGTGAGGGCAGTGTGGAGTGCAATCAAGATTGCGTCATCTGTGGATCTGTTGGGGCGGTATGCTTTATTGGAGTGGGTCCAGGGTGTCTGGGATGATGGTGTTGATGTAAGCCTTGACCAGCCTTTTCAAATTTCATGGCTATAAATGTGAGTACTATTTGTTTCAGTATGATATGTTGGAGAAAAGAATAAAGCCAGATACCAATGTTAAGTTCATTAGCCTTGTTCAAGCATTGTACAAGTCCCTACACACGGACTCCGGGGAACAGCCCAGCTAGTCGATTACCTATCAACTAGACTCTGTAACACTATGGGGCGATAGTCATTTAGGCAGGTTACCTTGGTGTTCTTGGGCACAGGACCATGGTGGTCTGCTTGAAACAAGTTGGTATTACAGCCCGGGTCAGGGATAGGTTGAAAATGTCAGTGAAGACGCTGGTCAGCGTCCTGGTATTTCATCTGGCCCTGCGGCCCTGAGAATGCTAACCTGTTTAACCTAAAAGTCTTACATTGGCTACAGAGAGCGAGATCACAGTTATCCGGAACAGCTGGTGCTCTCATGCATGGCTCAGTGTTGCTTCCCTCGAAGCAAGCATAGAAGGTATTTAGCTCATCTGGTAGGCTCATGCCACTGGGAAGCTCGCGCCTTGTTTTCCCTTTGTAATCGATGATAGTTTGCAAGCCCTGCCACATCTATCGTGTATCAGAGACGGCGTAATAGGATTCGATCTTAGTCCTGTAATGACACTTTGCGTGTTTGATGTCTCGGAGGTCGTAGCTGGATTTCTAATAAGCATCCAGATTAGTGCAGATGTTGGCTGTAATCCATGGCTTCTGGTTGGGGTATGTACTGTACTTACACGGTCACTATCGGGACGACGTAGTTGATGCACTTATTTGTCACGCCTGCTCCCGCTCCCCCTCTCTGGCGCTCAAGGGCGCTTGGCGGCCCATCATTACGCACACCTGACACCGTTGTTACGTGTATCAGCGCTTCATGGGACTCACCTGGACTCTATTGATTGCCTCCCCTATATCTGTCACTTCTTCAGTTTCTTCCCCATGTCTGCATTAATGTTGTTTTGTTCCCTATGTCCAGACGCTGTTCTTGTTTAGTTATATGTCTGTTTATCCATTAAATCTTCACTCCTTGCTTCTCGTCTCCCAGTGTCTGTCCTCACACTTATTAATGAAGCCGGTGACTGATATGGTAAAGTCCTTAATGTTATTGGATGAATCCCGGAACATATTCCAGTCTGCTAGCAAAACAGTCCCGTAGCTTAGCATCCGCTCCATCGGATCACTTCCGAGTTTTTTCTTTTAAGCAGAAAGCAGGAGGATAAAGTTAGAGTATGATCTGATTTGCCAAAGGGATGGCAAGGGAGGGCCTTGTATGCATTTCTATGTGTGGGGTAAAAGTGATCTCTAGTTGCACAGGTGACATGCTGTTAAAAATGAGGTAAAACAGTTTCCTTGCATTAAAATCACCGGCCATGAGAAACCCCACCTCTAGATGTGCATTTTCTTGTTTGTTTATGGCCCTACACCACTTGTTGAGTACAGTGCCAGCATCGGTTTAACAATTAAATACAATTTGCATTAGTCACATGCTCCGAATACAACAAGTGTAGACCTTAGAGTGAAATGCTTACTTACGAGCCCCTAACCAACAATGCAGTTTAAAAAAATACGAAGGAGAATAAGAAATTAAAGTACAGCCAGATATCTAAACTTGTACAGTAGTAATCATGGCCTAATACTGAACGGGCACCTGCCAAGGGTCCCTGACCTCCAGGGGGCCCCCACTGATTTTGTTTGTCATTCTCACTCAGATATCATTAACATGGCATATGTCATTACAACATTGGGTAAAATTTTACAGGAAATTAACTGTAAAACTGCAACAACCAAAAGATCTGCCCTATGGCAAATGACTGGAATTGCATGAAAAGTATTATAAAAGTGAAAAGTTCCCTCCTCCCCATCGCAAAATGTGCAGAATTGCATAAAACTTGCACTAAAACTGCTAAATTTTCTTTGCGCCCCATGGCAAAATGTGTAGAATTGCAGGAAATGAATTTTAAACATATATGTTTCACTCCACAGTCAAGGGTGGCTGGGGGGGCACTAACATGTTTTACCCCCATAAGTCTAGAGCTGGCCCTGGGTGTACGCATGTTGTTGAGTGTTTGTATATACATGTAAGTGTGTGTGTGTGTGTGTGTGTGAATGTGTGAGTGAGTGTGTGCAAGAGTGACAGTATAGGCGTGATAGGTGGATATACATGTAAACTGTGTTGGAAAGTGACTGGCAGCATGATTATGTACAGTGCATTCGGAAGGTATTCAGACCCCTTGACTTTCACCACATTTTGTTACGTTACAGCCTTATTCTAAAATTGATAAAATACACATTATCCTCATCAATCTACACACAATACCCCGTAAAGACAAAACAAAAACAGGTTTTTAGAAATGTATTAAAAATAAAAACGGATATCACATTTACATAAGTATTCAGACCCTTTACTCAGTACTTTGTTGAAGACCCTTTGGCGCCGATTACAGCCAAGAGTCTTCTTGGGTATGACGCTACAAGTTTATTCCATTCTTCTCTGCAGATCCTCTCAAGCGCTGACCGGTTGGATGGGGAGTGTCGCTGCACAGCTATTTTCAGGTCTCTCCAGAGATGTTAGATCGGGTTCAAGTTCGGGTTCTGGTTGGGCCACTCAAGGACATTGAGACGTGTCCCCAAGCCACTCCTGCGTTGTCTTGGCTGTGTGCTTAGGGTTGTTGTCCTGTTGGAAGGTGAACCTTCGCCCCCAGTCTGAGGTCCTGAGCGTTCGGGAGCAGGTTTTCACCAAGGATCTCTCTATAATATGCTCCGTTCATCTTTCCCTCAATCCTGACTAGTCTCCCAGTCCCTGTCGCTGAAAAACATCCCCACAACACGATGCTGCCACCAACATGCTTCACTGTAGGGATGGTGCCAGGTTTCCTCCAGACGCGACGCTTGGCATTCAGGCCAAAGAGTTCAATCTTGGTTTCATAAGACCAGAGAATCTTGTTTCTCATGGTCTGAGTCCTTTAGGTGCCTTTTGGCAAACTCCAAGCGGGCTGTCATATGCCTTTTACTGAGGAGTGCCTTCCGTCTGGCCACTCTACCATAAATTCCTTATTAGTGGAGTGCAGCAGAGATGGTTGTCCTTCTGGGAGGTTGTCCCATCTACACAGAGGAACTCTGCAGCTCTGTCATTGACCATTGGGTTCTTGGACCAAGACCAAGACCCATCTCCCCCGATTGCTCAGTTTGACTGGGCGACCAGCTCTGGGAAGAGTCTTGGTGGTTCAAAACTTCTTCCATTTAAGAATGATGGAGGACACTGTGTTCTTTGGGATCTTCAATGCTACAGACATTTCTTTGTGCCCTTTCCCAGATCTGTACCTCGACACAGTCCTGTCTCGGAGCTCTACGGACAATTCCTTCGACCTCATGGCTTGGTTTTTGCTCTGACATGCACTGTCAACTGTGGGACCTTGTATAGACAGATGTGTGCCTTTCCAAATAATGTCCAATCAATTGAATTTACCAGAGATGGAATCCAATCAAGTTGTAGAAACTTCAAGGATGATCAATGCAAACAGGATGCACCTGAGCTCAATTTTGAGTCTCATAGCAAAGAGTCTGAATACTTACGTAGATAAGGTATCTGTTTTTTAGTTTTAATAAATGTGCAAAAATGTCTCAAGAAATAGTTTTTGCTTTGTCATTATAGTATTGTCTGTAGATTGATGAGGAGAATGTATTTTATCCGTTTTAGAATAAGGCGGTAACGTAACAAAATGTGGAAAAAGTCAAGGGCCAATACTTTCCGAATACACTGTAAATACTTATGGTTAAATACTAGTGGTAATGTATACACATGTGAACAAGAGTAATAGTGACCAGTAGCACGAGTGGTGCAGTGATCTAAGGCACTGCATCTCAGTGCTAAAGGTGTCACTACAGACCTTGGTTTGATCCCGTGCTGTATCACAACCGGCCGTGATCGGGAGTCCCATAGGGCGCCGCACATTTGGCCCAGCGTCGTTGTTAAATACATTAATTTAACAGTAGCGAGGCTATGTACAGGGGGTACAGAGTAGGACACACCTACTCATTCAAGGGTTTTTCTTTATTTTTACTATTTTCTACATTGTAGAATAATAGTGAAGACATCAAAACTATGAAATAACACATAAGGAATCATGTAGTAACCAAAAAATCTTATACAAATCAAAATATATTTGATATGAGATTCTTCAAAGTAGCCACCCTTTGCCTTGATAGCTTTGCACACTCTTGGCATTCTCTCAACCAGCTTTACTTGGAATGCTTTCCCAACAGTCTTGAAGGAGTTCCCACATATGCTGAGTACTTGTTGGCTGCTTTTCCTTCACTCTGCGGTCCAACTAATCCCAAACCATCTTAATTGGGTTGAGATCTGTTGCAGCACTCCATCACTCTCCTTCTTGGTCAAATAGCCCTTTCACAGCCTGGAGGTGTGTTGGGTCATTGTCCTGTTGAAAAACAAATGATAGTGGGACTAAGCACAAACCAGATGGGATGGTGTATCGCTGCAGATTGCTGCGGTAGCCATGCTGGTTAAGTGTGCCTTGAATTCTAAATAAATCACAGACAGTGTCACTAGCAAAGCACCCCCACTCCTATTTGCCACATCTTCCATTTAAGGCTACTAGAAAGTGTGTGCCCTCAGGCCTAGAGGAAAGCTAAAGTAATTCCGCAACCCAAGAATAGTAAAGCCCCCTTTACTGGCTCAAATAGCCGACCAACCCTTAGCAAACTTCTGGAGAAAAAAATTGTTTGACCAGATACAATGCTATTTCACAGTAAACAAATTGACAACAGACTTTCAGCACACTTATAGGGAAGGATATTCAACAAGCACAGCCCTTACACAAATGACTTATGATTGGCTGAGAGAAATTTATGATTATTGTGGGGGCTGTCTTGTTAGACTTCAGCACAGTTTTTGACATTATCGACCATAGTCTGCTGCTTGAAAAACTTGTGTGTTATGGCATTACACCCCCTGCTATAATGTGAATAAAGAGTTACTTGTCTTACAGAACACAGAGGGTGTTCTTTAATGGAAGCCTCTCAAACATATTCCAGGTAGAAGCAGGAATTCCCCAGAGTAGCTATTTAGGCCCCTTGCTTTTTTTCAATCTTTACTAACAACATGCCACTGGTTTTGAGTAAGGCCAGTGTGTCCATGTATGTGGATGACTCAACACTATACACATCAGCTACTACAGCGACTAAAATGACTGCAACACTTAACAAAGAGCTGCAGTTCGTTTCGTTAAATATTTCCAAAACTAAAAGCTTTGTATTTGGGACAAATCATTCACTAAACCCTAAACCTCAACTACATCTCGTAATGAATAATGTGGAAATTGAGCAAGTTGAGGTGAACTGTCATGGTCAAAACTAATTGATACAACAGTAGCTAAGATGGGGAGAAGTCTGTCCATAATAAAGAGCTGCTCTGCCTTCTTAACAACACTATCAACATGGCAGGTCCTACAGGCCCTGATTTTGTCGCATCTCGACTACTGTTCAGTTGTGTGGTCAGGTGCCACAAAGAGGGACTTGGGAAAATTACAGTTGGCTCAGAACAGGGCAGCACAGCTGGCCCTTAAAAGTACACGGAGATCTAACATTAATGACATGCATGTCAATCTCTCATGGCTCAAAGTGGAAGAGAGATTAACTTCCTCATTACTTGTTTTTGTAAGAGGTGTTGGCAAGCTGAAGGTACCAAGCTCTCTGTTTAAAATACTAGCTCACAGCTCGGACACCCATGCATACCCCACAAGACATGCCAGAGGTCTCTTCACAGTCCCCAAGTCCAGAACAGACTATGGGAGGCGCACATTACTACATAGAGCCATGACTACATGAAACTCTATTCCACATCAGGTAACTGATGCAAGCAGTAGAATCAGATTTAAAAAGCAGCTAAAAATACACCTTATGGAACAGAGGGGACTGTGAAGTAATACAAACATAGGCACAGACACATGCATACACACATGATAAAATACACACTATACACACATGTACACATGGATTTTGCGTTGTAGATATGTGGTAGGGGAGTATGGGCCTGAGGGTACACACTTAGTGTGTTGTGAATTCTTAGTGTATTGTAGTGTAAAATTGTATAACTGCCTTAATTTTGCCAGACCCCAGGAGGAGTAGCTGCTGCCTAGGCAGCAACTAATGGGGATCCATAATGAATACAAATACAAAATACAGAATACAATACAAAATACACCATCACACCTCCTTCTCCATGCTTCATGGTGGGAACCACACATGCAGAGATCATCCGTTCACCTACTCTGCGTCTTACAAAGACACTGCGGTTGGAACCAAAAATCTCAAATTTGGACTCATCAGACCAAAGGACACATTTCCACCGGTCTAATGTCCATTGCTCGTGTTTCTTGGCCCAATCAAGTCTCCTTATTATTGGTGTCATTTAGTAGTGGTTTCTTTGCAGCAATTCGACCATGAAGGCCTGATTCATGCAGTCTCCTCTGAACAGTTGATGTTGAGATGTGTCTGTTACTTGAACTTGGCGAAGCATTGATTTGGGCTGCAATCTGAGGTGCAGTTAACTCTAATGAACTTGTTTTTTTTTACCAAATAGGGCTATCTTCTATATACCACCCCTACCTTGTCACAACACAACTGATTGGCTCAAAGACATTAAGAAGGAAAGAAAATAGTAAAAATAAAGAAAAGTCCTTGAATGAGTAGGTGTGTCCAAACTTTTGACTGGTACTGTATGTAACAATGATATTACTGTATTAATTAGTGTTACTACAGTTATAAGATAAACATACAAGATAACAGGGTAGAGGTTATAGGGTTTGCAATGCATTGGTTGATTGTTTATTCCATTAAAATCCATATTAGTTTTTCTTCAGGATATGTGGTAGTTATCAGAAGAGGTTTGCGTGGATGCACTATTGAAAATAACCCCTCAATTAACTGCTTACCTGTAAGCTGTGGGTGGAGTGAGTGATTAACGGTGGTGGTATTTCTTTGCAGAGTAGGCCTACTTTCATTACCAAAAGTGTTTGTCATTAGTAGGGTGCAATAGGTCGAATTTTGGCTTGCAATATTTAAAGGTAATTTACAGAATGACATTGCAAACACTGTTGGCAAGAAAACACGATTGCTAATGTGACCGGGGGGCTGAATCCCTTTCACCTACCATTATATACTGAACAAAAATATTTCATTGATTTTACCAAGTTACATTTCATATGAGGAAATCAGTCAATTTAAATACATTAATTAGGCCCTAATCTATGGATTTCACATGGCTGGGAATACAGATATGCATCGGTTGGTCACAGATACCTTAAAAAAATGCATTGACATCAGCAAACCGCTCGCCCACACAACGCCATACACGTGGTCTGCAGTTGTGAGGCCGGTTGGAGGTACTGCCAAATTCACTTAAACAACGCAGGAGGTGGCTTATGGTAGAGAAATTAACATTAAATTCTCTGGCAACAGCTCTGGTGGACATTCCTGCAGTCAGCATGTCAATTGCACGCTCCCTCAAAACTTGTGGCATTGTGTTGTGTGACCTTTTATTGTCCCCAGCACAAGGTGCACCTGTGTAATGCTGTGTCATGCTGTTTAATCAGCTTCTTGATATGCAACACCTGCCAGGTGAATCAAATATCTTGGTTACCAATGCAGATGTAAACAAATTTGTGCACAACATTTGAGAGAAATAGGCTTTTTGTGCGTATCGAACATTTCTGGGATTTTTTATTTCAGCTCATGAAACATGGGACCAACGCTTTACATGTTGCGTTGATATTTTTGTTCAGTGTACTTTGTTAACCCACTGAACTAAAGCATAGTCTTTAGCAAGTGTTCAGATCTCTGGCATGATTTACTCATCACTCAATCGTGGTTCACTGAATGGCCAATGCATTAATTCCTCAATTAAATATGCACAATGACATACTTAGACCTTGCAGATTATACAGAAATATAAATTTAACTGTTAATCAGTTCAACTTTTCAGCTCAGTGAATTTTGTCATTCAGATTAGTGTAGAGCCACAGAAAATCTCCCCATCCACATTGATCTCTAATTCAGTCCTTTCAGCCAATAACTATCAAGAGGGAGAGAGGAATTCCACATTCAGAATAGACAATAGATCTACCTGTTTGTTTGTTTAATTAAATTTTCGTTCTCTCCTCTAAAAATGTATTTCTAAATCTCACCAAACTCTTGTTTGTGTAGGCACTTAATCGTTTGTAATTGTACATCTTTATTGGAGTGCAAACAATTGTGGACTTCGGCACATTCAGTATACTGGTCATGTATTCATTTCCACTAGATGGCAGCAGAGTCACACATTTTACTTTAGTGTGTTGCTGTCCAATGTACATGACGCAGTTAACAGAAAACAGCTGGACTTCTATTTTGGCAATGACTGAATATTTTTTGTTGTATGTAGGATTAATGAACATGTGAACAACTAAACACATATTGTGTTCTATCCTATTTGAACATGTTTTATAAGGTGAATTGGAATTTGATGTTTTGAAAGGTTTGATGACAAGATTTCTTCCATTAGTTACCTGTCCATAAAAATTACAATTTTTCCTCCCAATACAGCAAACCAGATCATTTAAGTTACTTTATAATCAAATAGATGCAGGTAGACATCCACCTTAAGGGAATTTCATCTTTATGCAGGAGTCATCCACATCTTCTGAAAACAAAGTGCAATTGTGAAATATATTTTGTTAACCACATAATGTCTATGTATGTCTTTGTAGGCTTCCTACCAAAATGGTTGGTGCTAGTTGGAGAGTGATGATAAGAATGCAGTGTTACATTTCTGATTATAAAGCAGTGGTGTTCCCACTCTACTTACGTACTGGGCTACACCAATCAACAAAGGCTACACGCAACAACCGCTTGCATATTAATTTGATTCGATTAAATAATGGGTGAAGCAGCCTACAGGTGTGATCTTGTGAAATTGGTTTCATTCCTAGGGTTCGTGTAAAGCAGAAACGTAGAAAATATTAATTTAAAAGATGTTCACATGTTCCTTTTCTTGGTCACATTGTCTATCTATCCTAAATCTCTTGGTCTAGTAGGTGTTATTACAGTGTTAACATGCGTTTCACTGAATTTGATGCATTTGCACCTGTGTAGGTGCTTCTTCAGAGTGGTGGTATGCTACCAGTCTCAGGCATTCCAAATTCCCCTGTATCATATATGGCAACCTGGACTCAGGGGTAGACGTAACACAGTAAATATAATTCTGAGACACTCCAATGAGTATGAGATGTTACGTTTCGTGTGATAGGTATTCATTTGTGTATGTCCATCATCCTTTTCGTACAATATGTTATCAATTGCAATCTGTACAATATGTTACGAATTTGCAAAATGTATGATATGTTACGAACTCCAATTTGTGTGGCTAACTTTAGCTAGGTGGCTAACAATAACATTTGCTAGGGGTTAAGGTTAAGGGTTAGCTAACATGCTAAGTAGTTGCAAAGTAGCTAATTAGCTAAACTGCTAAAGTTCCCCGTGAAGATATTTGAACACACAACCTTTAGGTTGCTAGACATTCACGTTACACGACCGACCACCCTACTTTAGTTTTTGCCTTAAGCAGCCTTATGTAACCATACCAAATGTAGCATAATACTAATTTGAGTGTCTCAGATTTACATTTAATGTGTTACGTCTACTCTATGAGACCAGGCTGTATATGATGGTTGAGTCCAACTCTTTTTGTTGGATACAGGCTCCTTCTATTCTTCCCTCTCTTTCAATCTCGTAGTAGCCCACAGTACACATTCTGTCTATCCTTGGATCAAGGAAACCTATTTGGGTCTCTGCAGTAGCATTTCTTGGTGATATGAGAGCTAATATAGGCGAATCCCTGCACCATAGGCGTCACATCTTCTTGCCAAAGCTGGATCTCTATGTGTTTTTGTGATCGTTGAACAAAACCCAAGAAACCGGGGGCTGCGTGGAATAACAACGAACATGACTGCGATGGGGAAATATAAGCATACCCTGCTTATTTTTGCATGTCTGATTACCGCAGCTAACGGTAAGTTAAAATCCTTTCCATATGTGGGGTTTGCTCTCTAGAGATGTGACTGTGTCATACATATAATCTGACGTTTAATAGTTTGAGAAAAACTTGCATGTATGCAATATATCCAGAGCCAAAACGTTTCTCAATTAGCCTACAGTGACTAAACGCCTGATGAATGACGGTGACTATTTATTGTGTCTTTTCGTGGTAGTCTATTGATAAATTATAATTTCAGTTTTTAGATATGCTTTTGACTGAAACCTGACGGTCTGTCTCATTCCTGCATTTCCGAGAGAGACTGGCATGTCGTTGCACAAGTGCCTCATCACTAGCGCCTTTATGAGCATTTTATTTCTCCTCTGACAAGTGACTGTGCCCTCCAATGATTTTAAGTGTTTTAAAAAGCCACATTCGTGTGAAAGAAACAATGGCATAGGCTTGTGTCACTTTAGCCTAATCATGAAGTCTCTGTGGAGGCCATCATTGCCATTGCCATTAATATTCCTCCACTAGCCAAATTAATGATTTGTTATCAGACTGTTATTTATTGTTCTTTCACCATGGATTGTAAAACAATCCCTTTATGATTATACCAGTGGTTCTTATTCTCATGTACTTTTCATTGCCATTATTGGATTAATCATGTAGGCCTATTGGAAATGTGTGTACTTCTTATTTGAGACTGTTTTGGTTCCTAAAGATTAGTTTTTATTGATCACATCTGTACTTTCATGTAATTTAGTTTAAATAATGTCTCTATATTTGAATGGTAAACCACAGAAGTACAATGATGGGCAATTTGTGAATATTTGTAATGGTTCATGAATATTGCTAGTAATGAAAACACGTTGGTAACTTGGCAAATAGGCTATCATCAGTGTCGTTTTCTCTGTAATGCCTCTTAAAATGTCAGTTTCAATCACGTAGATGTACTGTAATTGAAGGGGGAACCAGTACTGAAGAGGGGAGGGGGTTGGGGGTAGAGTGAGATACAATATTGATCATAAGTTTAAGACTATGTCTATAGTCGACTACAGTGGCCAGTGTTGAATATTGAATATATATCAGTAGCATCTGTGGTTGTAGCTAGCTGACTGCTACGCATTTATGAACCAGATGTGCATTCCAATGTTGTTCTGACAATAGGCATTAATGATAATGACATGCCTCAAATTCAGGTTCATAGGCTATTTAAATTGCTACAGTCTACCCTAACGTCCAACGTTAATCCCGGGAAAACCTTATGGAACACGTGTTGACAAGGGAGGCTCACTGCATAGTGTGTTGTAACATCTGAATATTTAATTATTGACACAAGTGTTTCGACATCGTATCACTTATGTCATCAAAATTAGGCCGTTATGACAACAGACTCTTACATAGCAGGCTTAGCAGCATATGACTATGAATATTGCTGTTTGTGTATGACAATTGTTCTGTAGTAGCCTATATATTCACTCAATGTTCGTCTTAAGTAGTAAGGCCATGGAATTCCACATGCGGGCGTAAAGGACATCACGCTGCTTGCCTAGCGAGTACCACTTTTCCTGATTCGTCTCACAGCGAGGCTCGAACCAAGGACCTCTGCCTTGCTAGCACACGTGACTACCTTCCCAAAGCGTCACACAGAAAACTAGTCATTCAGCGACGCAAGTGGGGACACTTCAGTCTGAGGTGTAAGTTTCACATCCCCATGTGCAACACAGGCTATATGTTTCTAAACTGAGAAGTGTCTGAAACTCTGAACACAACACCCTCAGCACGCTTACAGGTCATAGGCCTACCTCCTGGCATAGGGTGAACCCCATACTCCAATTAATAATATTTTGATCAACAATTGATAGTGAAGTGCAGTGTCATCATAACTCCCACCCACCCACACCCACCCAATCCTTTAGCCATATTAGGCAAGGTCCCATGTTTGTGCGGACACTCAAGTGGATTCTAGATGCATATAGGGGCCATAATGACAACTTCCACTGACTCTCGCAATACTTTGATCACATCCAATTCTTCTAGATATCATTTAATTAATCATTCTTCGGAACTCACCCATCACAGGCTAACCTGCAGATCTTTTTTTTGATGCAGCAATTGTCCTAGTAAAGGGAAGCTTTGGTACGTTGAAGTATTCAGTGTCTCTCCTGTGCTGGTCACTTTATGTAGTGTAGCTCGCATTTCCATAGAAACAGAGAACTTAGTCCAAGTGGTTTATACTCGTAAGAATCTGGTTTGAAATGGCACAATGACAGTCAAATTTTTTTGTTGGACTCAGTAAGACTTTGTGATGGCCAGTGGTGTAAAGTACTAATTAAGTAGTCTTTTGGGGTATCTGTACTTTACTTTTTATATTTTTGCCAACATTTACTTCACTACATTCCTAAAGAAAATAATGCACTTTTTACTCCATACATTTTCCTTGACACCCAAAAGTAATCTTTACATTTTGACAGAAAATGGCCCAATTCATGCACACATGAAGAGAACATCCCTGGTCATACCTACTGCCTCTGATCTGTCAGACTCACTAAACACAAATGCTTTGCTTGTAAATTATATCTGAGTGGTGGAGTGTGCCCCTGGCTATCCATCAATAATAAAAAATTATAAAAACAGTCCCGTCTGGTTTGCTTAATATAAGTAATTTGAAATGATTTATACTTTAACTTTTAATACTTAAGTATATTTAAAACCAAATACTTTTACTCAAGTAGTATTTACTGGGTGACTCACTTTTACTTGAGTCATTTTCTGTTAACATATCTTTTACTCAAGTATGAAAATTGAGTACTTTTTCCACCACTGGTGATGACCTCCTCTTACATTAGGCTAGCATCCTTAGTCATGGGATACTGTTAAAGAACAAGTTTAGGAGTTGCTTGGACAAAGTGTCACTGCGCCGGCAAGGCAGTTGCCATTAGATTACTCAGTCTCTCACCTTCATTACAGCATTGGTTTTCAAGTTCTTCAAGTTTCAATGTCACATGTACAAGTACTGTACAGTGAAATGCCTTTCTTGCAAGCTCTAAACCCAACAATGCGGTAATCAATAACAATGGAATATTAAAAATAACATAAGGTAGAACAAAAACACACAAGAGATAATAATAAGAACACGAGAAAGTAAGCAAGCATAATATATGGGGTCAGTCAGTTCCAGTACCATATTTACAATGTGCAGGGATACTGGCGTGATAAAGGTAGATATGTATAGGGGTAAGGTGACTAGGCATCAGGATATGAGATACCTGGTACTCATTTAGCCAGCCTGATATATTCATATGAAGCTTCTACTTTCTGCAGAGAGGGGCCTAATGTGCATGAATCATACGTCAAACACTAGTTTTTCAACTCCCATAATATTTAGTTTTGAGTTATACGATTTCCAGAGGAATTAACAATGCTGCAGGCATTTTCAGTGGATCCCAGGCTTGTGAAAGAAACATTTGTTTTGTCACAGCTGTGCCATCAGAGTTAATGACAATGCTGCATCTCAAAGGCATGTGGGGAATTTGGGCGGACATGGCCTAATTAATCTTTTTTTATCATGCAGGATGTTATAGATTATTCTAATAGAATGCACCGTACATATTTCAGACCTACGTCATTGTAATGCCAAAAATACGTTTATGGTTAACAATTACATGTGTTTATTAATGTATCTATAGGATATAAAGTGAGTTCCCTGATTCACAAAAATTATATTCTCAACTGTTTGCCTTATTCTGTAGACTACATTGCACAGATTGAAATCCTATGATGACGGTAGAGATACAGTGCCTTCAGAAAGTTTTCACACCCATTGACTTTTTCCAAATTTTGTTGTGTTACGGCCTGAATTTCAGATTAAATTGATATTTTTTGTCACTGGCCTACAGACACAAAACACCGCATAATGTCAAAGTGGTATTATGTTTTTCGAAATGTATTCAAATGATAAGCTGAAGTGTTTTGAGTCAATAAGTATTCAATCCCTTTGTTATGGCAAGCCTAAATAAGTTCAGGAGTAAACATTTGCTTAACAAGTCACATAATAAGTTGCATGGACTCACTCTGTGTGCAGTAATAAATGATTTTTGAATATATACATAATCTCTGTACCCCACACATATAATGAATTATCTGTAAGGTCCCTCAGTTGAGCAGTGAATTTCAAACACATATTCAACCACAAAGACCACAGAGGTTTTCCAATGCCTCGCAAAGAAGGGCACCTATAGGTATATAAACTCAGCAAAAAAAGAAACGTCCTCACACTGTCAACTGCGTTTATTTTCAGCAAACTTAACATGTGTAAATATTTGTATGAACATAAGATTCAACAACTGAGACATAAACTGAACAAGTTCCACAGACATGTGACTAACAGAAAT
>QNTS01000204.1:463215-497732 GCA_003317085.1 Hucho hucho
TTAACTTCTTAGGGAGCGGCAGGTGAGGTGACGGTTTTGGAGAGTCTGGCGTGCCCAAAGCAAAATGCCTGCCACTCAGGCTCAGAAAATAGGATATGCACATAATTAGTACTATTGGATAGGAAACACTCTGAGGTTTCTAAAAGTGTTAACATAATGTCTGTGAGTATAACAGAACTCATTTAGCAGGCGAAAACCCGAGAAAAATCCATCCGGAAATCAGTTTCTGGTGACCTTTTGCTCTGTTTGACACACTCCCCATTGAATCCAATTGTAACCAGGACTGAGACTGCAGTACCTATGGCTTCCACTAGATGTCAACAGTCTATATACAAAGACTCAGAGAGATTGGAGTTAACAGAACGAATAGGTACAGGAAATGGCCAAGGTAGCTCAGATGTCAACAAGTTTTCTCGGGCGCGAGTCTGGCTGCGCGCCCCACTTTATTTTACTTATATAACGTTTAGGTGACCATCCGAGTGAAATATTATCGCTAATATTCATAAAAGGATAGCTAAGGATGCATTTTAACTGGTATTTGATTTGTTTAGGAAAAGTTTATAGGTATATTTGAACGCGTTCTCTTCACGTTTCAATGGGCGATTCGACGTTGGATTTTCTGAACATAACGCGCCAACCAAACAGAGATTTATGGATATAATAAATGACTTTTTCTAACAAAAGAACCATTGGATGTCTTCGTTGGACACTTGGGAAGCCCTCAGCAGAAGTTCTTCAAAAGGTAAGGGATTTATTTTCGCAGTGAAATGTGTTTTGTGTGAACCGCGATGGTTTATGAATTTATGCTAATGGTTAAAATATTGGAGGTGCTACCCTCAAACAATCAAATGTTGTGCTTTCGCCGTAAAGCCTTTTTGAAATCTAACAACGCTGTGATATTGCCAAGAAGCAGAGCTTTTGATGACTATGAAACACTTGTATATTGATGAATGTTTAATAATTCAACTTTTGGATTTTGAATCTGGCGCCTTACATTTCACCGGGTAGTGTCGGGAGTGGGGCGCATGTTCATTAATTGTTTATGGTTCATTGAACAAGCGTGGGAAACAGAGTTTAAAGCCTTTACAATGAATATCTGTGAAGTTATTTAGATTTTTACAAATTATCTTTGAAATACAGGGTCCTGAAAAACGGACGTTTCTTTTTTTGCTGAGTTTAGGTCAAACAAAAAATATAGACATTGAATATCCCTTTGAGCATGGTGACATTATTAATTATACTTTGGATGGTATGTATCAATTCACCCAGTCACTACAAAGATACAGGCATCCTTCCTAACTCAGTTACCGGAGAGGAAGGAAACTGCTCAGGGATTTCACCATGAAGCCAATGGTGACTTTAAAACAGTTACAGAGTTTAATGACTGTGATAGGAGAAAACTGAGGATCAACGTCATTATAGGTACTCCACAATATTAACCTTGTTGACAGAGTGAAAAGGAGGAATCCTGTACAGAATAAAAAATATTCCAAAACATGTATCCTGTTTGCAACAAGGCACTATAGTAATATGCACTTTTTGAAAAATACAAATCCAATACAACATTACTGAGTATCCATATTTTCAAGCATAGTGGTGGCTGCATGAAAATGGTTGTCTAGCAATGATCAACAACAAATTTTACAGAACTTGAAGAATTATGAAAAGAATAAATGTGCAAATATTGTACAAGTGTGCAAAGAAAGCTCTTAGAGACTTACCCAGAAAGACTCGCAGCTGTAATTGCTGGCAAAGGTGTTTCTAACATGTATTGACTCAGGGTGTGAATACTTATGTAAATGAGATATTTTGGAATTTAATGATCAATAAATGTGCAAACATTTCCCCCCAAAAAATTCACTTTGTCATTGTGTGTAGATGGGTGAGAAAGAAAATCTTTTTAATCCATTTTGAATTTGGTCTGTAACAAAATGTAGAATTGGTCAAGGGCTATGAATACTTACTGAAGGCACTGTATGTAGGGAACATCTTAAAAATCATTTTGATGCAATTATTTGCCAGTATATGCTTAAAACTTTTAAGTGCATTGATATTGTAAACAAAGGTGAAATTACTGTAAAGCCTATTTGCACCGAGGCAGGGCGCGGGGTTGTAATACAAGAAGGGTGGTAACTTAATTTACCAACATAACACAGGCCATCTTGTGCATGTTTGATTGTCCAAGGCAGATACATGGTGACAATTAGATGGTAGAGTCGTTGCTTAACTACAAGACATTGTGAATCCGTCAGACCACAAACCTTGCATGCAAATGTGACATTATAGAATCTAGACCTTGATAGGGAGGGAGCGCAGTCATAGAAAGGCACTTGTTTATTGAAACAAGACTGACCTGGTTGATTTGTGAAACAGCCTAATTAAGCAGAAATATTACCATGATCAGAAATGTAGCATCAGTCCTTTACCTCGTTTATGGCTAAAGTCTATGTACAAATTATTATACAATAATGAACATGACTTAAAAATAGTCTTGGTTGGGCATGGTTCGGATAGTTTTGAAGAGCTCTAACCTACATTTCAAAGAGATGTCTAACCATTTCTGCCATGGAGCTAGTGAATAATTGTTGTGCTTGCATGAACATTCATGAAACTCTTGAATCTTTACTGCCTGCTATTTTGTATAATAGTATTTCTTCTACTATGGCACTCTTCAAGACAAACTTACCAAACTTACTATAAAACAAAGGCTATACTTGTAGTTTATTGATGGTGCTTTTTACACATATGTATACTAAATACTTTGAGTTTTGTGACTGATTCTGGAACATGACATAGTATTGTATGTAAATTACTAGAATCATCTACAATTCTTAGAAGAGGCAAGATGCATAGCTGTCCATGCCATTTTAGACTCTAAATTGTGTAATCAGTAAAATAGATTCCTATTTATAGGTACAGTGCCTTGCAAAAGTATTCACCCCCCTTGGCGTTTTTATTTGGATTTCATGTAATGGACATACACAAAATAGTCCAATTTGGTGAAGTGAAATTAAAAAAATAAAAACGGAAAACTGGTGCGTGCATATGTATTCACCCCCTTTGCAATGATGCCCCTAAATAAGGTCTGGTGCAACCAATTACCTTCAGAAGTCACATAATTAATTAAATAAAGTCCACCGGTGTGCAATCTAAGTGTCACATGATCTGTCACATGATCTCAGTTTATATACACCTGTTCTGAAAGGCCCCAGAGTCTACAACACCACTAAGCAAGGGACACCACCAGGCAAGCGTCACCATGAAGACCAAGGAGCTTTCCAAACAGGTCAGGGACAAAGTTGTGGAGAAGTACAGATCAGTGTTGGGTTATAAAAAAATATCAGAAACTTTGAACATCCCACGGAGCACCATTTTATCCATTATTAAAAAATTTAAAGAATATGGGACCACAACAAACCTGCCAACACACCAAATCTCACAAACCAGGCAAGGAGGGCATTAATCAGAGAGGCAACAAAGAGACGAAAGATAACCCTGAAGGAGCTGCAAAGCTCCACAGCAGAGATTGGAGTATCTGTCCATAGGACAACTTTAAGCCATACACTCCACAGAGCTGGGCTTTACGGAAGAGTGGCCAGAAAAAAAGCCATTGCTGAAAGACAAAAACAAGCAAACACGTTTGATGTTCGCCAAAAGGCATGTGGGAGACTCCCCAAACATATGGAAGAAGGTACTCTGGTCAGATGAGACTAAAATGTAGCTATTTGGCCATCAAGGAAAACGCTATGTCTGGCGCAAACCCAACAACACCATCACCCCGAGAACATGTTGTTTTTCATCGGCAGGGACTGGGAAACAGGGACTGGGAAACTGGTCAGAATTGAAGGAATGATGGATGGCGCTAAATACAGGGAAATTCTTGATGGAAACCTGTTTCAGTCTTCCAGAGATTTGAGACTGGTCCACCTTCCAGCAGGACAATGACCCTAAGTATAATGCTAAAGCAACACTTGAGTGGTTTAACTACCTACGGAGTGGTGGGGCCCAAGAACAATCAAACATCATTGATAATGTATCCTTAGGAACACTTTTCTGTATATTTACTATAATATTTCAACCGGATTATAAACTGGACCATAGGAAAGGAAAAAAAACAGCGCGCGCGAGCCCGTGAACGCGCATCCTCTTCTGTTTACATCCGATGACCAGTTCGAAATTCTTCTTCTATTACCATCCAGAGCAACTATAACATCACCAAACACTGTCTAGAGACTGTTGACATCCAGTGGAAGCAATAGGTACTGCAATCTTACTCCCAGAAATGGCTGTTTTCAATAGGGAGGGGTTCAAAATGAGGCAATGTGTCAAAAACACTTTTTCCAGGACAGAAATTCCTCGGGTTTTCGCCTGTTATATTATGTTATACTCACAGACATTATGTTAACACTTTTAGAAACTTCAGAGTGTTTCCTATCCAATAGTACTAATTATGTGCATATCCTATTTTCTGGGCCTGAGTGGGAGGCATTTTACTTTGGGCACGCCAGACTCTCCAAAACCGTCCCCTCGGGAGCCGCTCCCTAAGAAGTTAAGGGGAAACATTTAAATGTCTTTGATTGGCCTGGTCAAAGCCTAGACCTCAATCCAATTGAGAATCTGTGCTATGACTTAAAGATTGCTGTACACCAGCGGAACCCATCCAACTTGAAGGAGCTGGAGAAGTTTTGCCATGAAGAATGGGCAAAAATCCCAGTGGCTGGATGTGCCAAGCTTATAGAGACATATCCCAAGAGACTTGCAGCTGTAATTGCTGCAAACGGTGGCTCTACAAAGTATTGACTTTGGGGGGGTGAATAGTTATGCACGATCAAATTTTCTGTTGTTTGTCTTATTTCTTGTTTGTATCACAATAAAAGAAAATTGCATCTTTAAAGTGGTAGGCATCAAATGATACAAACCCCCCAAAAATCTATTTTAATTCCAGGTTGTAATGCAACAAAAAAGGAAAAATGCCAAGGGGGGTGAATACTTTTGCAAGGCACTGTATACACTTTCCATTGAAAAACATTGATTAGACAGACGGATGCAAAGTTGAGAGCCAAAAGAATCAATTATTTAGCAGACAGCTGGTGCTATGTGGCAGCAGAATCTTTTATTTGGAGTTTGTGACAGCCACCTCATCTCCCACACAAGGTAAATGGAGAGTTTGGTGACTTCGAAAATTGTTCCCTGTCCAGTTATTTCACTTCTTTGGGCACTAGGTTCGAGGCCCACTTATGCATTTAAAAGACCCCTCTTATAAACCATGTTTCCATTGACAGTTATGCAAGTCAAGTAATACCGAATAAAATAAAAAAATCACGACACCTGTTTTGGTACAATTTTATAAAGGCTGGCAGATCATTTGTTTGTTCAACATGGTGGGATCTTTCGGTGTCGATAAAATTAATTATGCGAGAATGGCGGTGGAAACACCTTTATGCGCAAATTTTGATGTAATAATATCATATCGAATTAAACTTGGAGTCACGCGATGATATGGTGTGTGGTCCTCCTACTACGTCTCGGGAAATCATGCAGTTTATGATGAACTTCACAGGCTGGTGAAAGTGCAAGGTGATGAGCTTGATGCGCTTTCTAATAAATATTGAGGGTCTTATTCTGGTGACATGATGATTGGTCCTTAACTGACGTTTCACAAATATAAATATTCTCACTCTTATCCATAATCATCTCATCATGTAGATGAGCCTACCCGCAATGTATCTGCGAGCTGTTGGCTAGAGCGCATGTGCCAAGACCAGAGTAGGCACATTTGCTATTTAACGCAACAGTTGTGACAAAACTATCAGGAGAGTTGATAATGCAATGGAAAACATAGAATTTTAGATTTTTATTCAGTGCATGAAAACATAAGCGAAAAAGTACATTGTGTGCACTACGTCATCACACACTGATTTTCTTTATGCAACAAGTCAGTTTGGTGGAAACACACCCCTGGTGGGAAAATTCACGTTTTCTTTATGCGGATTGTAGAATACTTCCATGAAAATCTGTCACCTTTTGGATGGAAACCCAGCTATACATACATAACCAATAAGGCCATTTGCATTTCAAAGCAGACAGAGTCAGCAGAAATTGTGTTGCGTTTTTCATCTTTTAATGTGATTTTAAGGTTATCGAAATCAGAGGCATAATAAAAGAAAGGCTGGATGGCTTGGAATTCCACAAATATGCATTTAAATTTAGTGGCTGGTTGGCACAGTTTAGGGATGATATTGAAATGTTGAAGTTGTTCTCTCCCGTTTGGTGGTTATCGGGATGTATGGTATATGACAATTAAAATGGTTATGTAGGCTACTCTGATTTTCAGAGGAGAAATGTAGGGCATTTAAAATGGATATGTCAATCATTTCTACAGACTCTGTGTACTGTTCAAATCAAATCAAACGTTATTTGTCACATGCGCCGAATACAAGTGTAGACCTTACCGTGAAATGCTTACTTACAAGCCCTTAACCAACAGTGCAGTTCAAGAAGAGTTAAGAAAATATTTACCAAATAAACTAAAGTAAAACTTTTTAAAAAGTAACAATAAAATAACAATGAGGCTATATACAGGGGGTACCGGTACCAAGTAATTTAATTAATTATTCAGCAGTCTTATGGCTTGGGGGTAGAAGCTGTTAAGGAGACTTTTGGTCCTAGACTTGGCGCTCCAGTACCGCTTGCCGTGCGGTAGCAGAGAAAACAGTCTATGACTTGGGTGACTGGAGTCTCTGACAATTTTATGGGCTTTCCTCTGACACCGCCTATTATATAGGTCCTGGATGGCAGGAAACTTGGCCCCTGGGCCGTACACACTACCCTCTGTAGCGCATTACGGTCAGATGCCGAGCAGTTGCCATACCAGGCAGTGATGCAACCAGTCTGGGGATCTGGGGACCCATGCCAAATCTTTTCAGTCTCCTGAGGGGGAAAAGGTTTTGTCGTGCCATCTTCATGACTGTCTTGGTGTTTGGACCATGATAGTTCGTTGGTGATGTGGACACCAAGGAACTTGAAACTCTCGACCCGCTCCACTACAGCCCCGTTGATGTTAATGGGGGCCTGTTTGGCCCTCCTTTTCTTGTAGTCCACGATCAGCTCCTTTGTCTTACATTGAGGGAGAGGTTGTTGTCCTGGCACCACACGGCCAGTTCTCTGACCACCTCCCTACAGGCTGTCTCATCGTTGTCAGTAGTTCATTGGTGATGTGGTAGCACTGTTGTGTCATCAGAAAACTTGATGGTGTGGGAGTCGTGGGTGGCCAGGAAGTACAAGAGGGGACTAAGTACACACCCCTGAGGGGCCCCCGTGTTGAGGATCAGCGTGGCAGACTTGTTGTTGCATACCCTGACCACCTGGAGGTGGTTCTTTACATTGTCATGTGAGTGCAGTGCTTTGTGGTGGAGGAATACTCTACTGTTGCGATCATATTTAATTGGCTTTAAATGGACTGTGATTTCTGAAATAACCACTGGGAATTCTGAAATGTCCCACAGTCAATGTCATCTCAGTGGTTGGAATGGAGGTGCTTTGGCAACAAGGCTCCAGTGGTGGGCAATATTATAGCTCCTTGACCAGATAAGAGATGGACTGTCCTTGCACCAGGTTAGACAGTTGGTTTGAGGCTTCAGTAACACACGTAAGGCATACAGATAATATGCATGATAATGCAGTCATCATGCATTCTAAGAATGGACAGCATTCAGAAGGAAAAACATAACAAAAGACCAGGAAAACTTAGTGGCACTAGGTTTACTGCAAAACCATTCCTGACAGGGAGATGCAGGCTAGGCCTACTTAATACATGTTATGGCTGTCACTCTATTTATGGATGGCTATTTATGGATAACCCTTCATAACTATGGATAACTATGGACATATTCAAAGGGTTATGAGGCCCTGATAGGAAGTCTCATTGGTAGAGGTAGATGTTATAGTTCTGTAAGAATATTGTAATTCTATTTCATATGCATTATTTCTCCTTTGGTCTATTTTGAGATTCAGTGTATGGTAAACCCAGGGGGGTGAAGCCCAGGGTGCATATTAAACACAAGAACAATGAAGAACAATGTTTACCTGAATTCTCATGTGACTATGCTGAGGCCGGATGCTCCAGTTGTAAGTGGGTCGTAACTATGTTCAACGCAAAATGTGCTCTATGCTGGACCTACAAATTATACCTGTTGCACCACATGGGCGTAAATTCTTCAATGAGCTACGACTGGGCATGTCCACACAGCTGTTCATCTATAAATATGTTCAAAGTAGGCCTACTCCAAAAGAGTAGAAATGTATGAAATATAGATGCAGGCCTACAGTATATTTAGTAGTAAGACAAACTGTATTACAATTGTTTAGCCTTTAGAGTCCTCCTAACTAGTCAGATATGAAGAGGTTCTCTTAACCTCTCCTTTAGAATCCTCTTAACTAGTCAGATATGAAGAAATTCTCATGACCTCTCCTATAATTGGCTAAATGTTACCAACAGGTGGCTGCATTTCTAATAAGGCAGTGTGCTAGCACTTCTTGCGTGACATCAGAATGTGAGAAAGAAAATGAAGTTGAGAATCAAGTGTGAGGAATCCAGACAAATTTATGATAGCTATCTATAGCTATTAGACAGTACTAGCTAATATCTTGTGCTTTGTGAACAGCTGATTACATTTTACTAACTGCGTGGAACAATGTTAGAATCATATTAGACACAAAGTATTTTTTGCGTAAAAGCGGTTTTGTCAGTAATGTCATGGATGTAAGCAACTGCATCAGTGACTATCTAGCTAAATCAAAGTTGATCACTTTCAGTAGCATATTGGCTAAAATCATCTCTCTCAAAAAAAATTGACAAATAAACATTAAAATATATTTAACAAGCAATATATTTAGAGATCAAATCCCTCTTCCTCACAAGTCGTAGGCCTACGTCTTTCCAAAAATACAGCATAACAGAACACATACAGGAAATTATTATTATCTCACCCATTGATTGCACTGCAGAAAGTGGCTCAGTGTAAATAAATAATTTATTTGGTAAAATGGGAAGAGAACACTGTAGACATCTGATTTGAATGGAGGAAATAATTGAGCAAAATGTAGATAGTCCATTAACTCATGCACTTAACAGCTTTAGCTGTTCTGCAATACATAGTCAGTGAGAGAATCTTAATCAGACATCACACCCACACAAAATTCTGGTGATTTACCCTAAATCTATTAGTCTCATCAAAAAGTTCTCATTAATGATTATTGGCCTAATATTGATGTAAATGTACGTGTTTACTCCTGCTGTAATTACAGCCATCAGTATTGGACATTATACTTTGTTTAGCTTACCTGAATGCGCAAATAGCAATGGAGTATTAGAGACTGAACTTTAGATCATTGGCTGTATAGGAAAGTTCGTAGACCTAACAATTGGTTGTCAACTTTCTGACAACTTCTAAGGATGTATAATTATCTTTAAAGGCTTCACAAGAATTTTAAATTTGGTACATATTACAGTAGTCATACAAAATAGACACTGCAGAGTCTCTCTCTCTACACAGTCTGCTAAGTATCAACAGGTAAGAATCATCACGTGATAAACTGTGGTGTTCTGGATAATTCTTTGACACCTTCAATAGAGAACTGAGGACAACTGCAGTGGTTGACAATAGAAAATAACAGGCATTGTGTTGTTGTACATGCAGCACAGATGCATTGACAGTAATTGGAGCCAAAGATCTGAGGGTAGAGTATCTCACAAAGAAAAGCTTCAGTAGTCTTACATGAAGTAACACTTCAACAAAATGCCAGCAACCTAATCAAAATTATCTAAAGGGCAAAATATTGCCAAAAATAGGAGTTGCCAGCTGCTTGGTATTTGACATTTACCATTTGAAGGTGGATTTTACTGGACTATTGCAACTTTCTCCTCAAGACTATGTGGGCATATTTCAAATATTGTACTATCTTAAAGTAATTACCTACTGAACATCTCACATTCTGTTAACTCATATACAAAAAAGGTTGTTGACTCGTCCTCTACTCGCATGGAGAAGAACATATATTTTGTTTTTAAACACCTCAAACAGACCATTTAAAAATGTTTGCTATTTCTTCATCGAACATGATGTCATCTCCCTGAGGAGGATCAGCTGTCTACTTGTATGAATATTTTTTATGACCTGTATGAGCCCACACCATTGTTGTTGGGGTATGCCCACACCATTTCAACACATAAAATCTGCTTGAAGGCTCATATTGTAATTAATTATAGGTCATATTTTATAGAACTCTGGAAACTCTGCAGTTCATTTAAAATGTAGTGCTCCATGAACATGTTTTTTTGTGAAAGTATTTTAGAAATACCACGAGGCACTATAGACCCACAATCGTTTGGTCGACTGAAGTTCCTTTCAGTGTGCTGGGGTTTACACCACAGGGACTCAGAGAAACAATGGTTATAGTAGTTATACTTTAAGGTGTTTTGATTGACTTCTCCAGACATACCGTCACTAGGCCTACATTATTCAATTCTCCTTCCCAAACGCCTGACTGACTAACCTCCTGAAAAATGATAGGAAAATACAAACCTACTGGTAGGTAGCACTGGTGTGAGCTGTGAGATGAATGCCCAGATTTAATTTGATTTATCACAGTCAAAAAACAGTGATAGTGACACCCACCTATTGTTGGCATATTTGCAGTTAGAAATTAAACTTGGCCCACATCCATTTTTGTAACAATCCAACTATGGCCACACTTCCATGATTAAGAACATGAGCTTGGTTTGAGCTATCAGTCTGTTGGATACTGTAGATCTCAATACTTCTCTCTGATATTGGTAGGATATATTTGATAAAAAATAGAAAACTGTACTATAGATCCACACATCAGTTTCCTGTGCTAATGTTCTCCAAAATATACCCTACACCCGTTTTCATGTCAATCATTGGAAGATCACAGTACTTTTTGACCAGGCATATTCCACAATTTTTGTGACTTTATTTCATGCATAAAAGATCCAAACACTTTATCTGATAACTAATTGTATAATTGTCATTTGTCTCACAAAAGCAACAATTTACAAGTCATTGAGCATAAAGGGTACGACAGATATCGGCAGATTTGAAGACCACCCACTGTGATGCACCTAGATCTATCAACTGTAAGAAAGCGCTTTAGTGCTTTTCTCCAGGGTATTCAATCAAATTTCAAATGTATTTATAAAGCCCTTCATACATCAGCTAATGTCACAAAGTGCTGTACAGAAACCCAGCCTAAAACCCCAAACAGCAAGCAATGCAGGTGTAAAGCACAGTGGCTAGGAAAAACTCCCTAGAAAGGCCAGAACCTAGGAAGAAACCTAGAGAGGAACCAGGCTATGAGGGGTGGCCAGTCCTCTTCTGGCTGTGCCGGGTGGAGATTACAATAGAACATGGCCAAGATGTATTCCCTTTAAGTGTTTAAATGAATGTGTTCCTTGTGTTTGAGCATCATTATTCCAAGTGTGTCTTGTTTCAACTCAGCTGTAGGTAAAACGTGCAACTAATATGGATTGGGTTACCATAAATTTGTGTTCCTCCTGTGATTTTACAGTTTATTTAAGTAACAGATGGATTTTGTAATGAAACGTCATTGACATTTGTTGAGGAAAATTCTAGATCCATATGTTGGAAACTTAGGGTGATTTGCACAGCACTATTTCTTCTGAATCAATATGCTTTGAATCGTCACAACTTGCATTGCTTTCAGGGTCATATTATTTATATTTGTGTAGGTACACTATGCATGTGGAATTGTCTGTTGAATGTAGCTATATACAGTCAGTCTCAAGCACCAGTCTAGGACAGTTACACAGTGAGATTTAATGGACAACATACTTTGAAGAGAGAGATGGTCATGAGCTACCTGTTGGATGCTTTTGTAACCACAGATGTAGACTAACGGGAGATTACATGCACCTGCGTGCTAAAGCAAACTTGCCTGCAACCAAAAACCCACAAGAGTAAACCACCAAATCAATTTATCTGTGATTATGATACCAGACAGCTGCGTCTAGGTTCTCTACTCCCGCCCCCAACAAAATATCAACCTATCCGGATCATCGGAAACCTTAAGGCTGATTAATTAAAAAAATTCTTAATAAAGTATAAGAATATCGAAGTAGTAGGCCTATATTTAATTAAAAGAAATTCACCTTAAAAGGCGAAATAATACATGCCATTTGAAATAACTTTATTAGCCTACATTTTCATCTGATAAAAGAAATATAGATTATATAACTCAATCATGATTGACTTACACATTTCAAATATGGACAGTCCAGGGATATTTTACCCTCAACTTGATATGATTTAAAAACAGTTTTATATAATGGATTACTACATAAATTGAAAACAAAATAAGAGTAGGCTACAACTATATTTTTCCATTCATACAAGGTGTCAGGTAAATTGCCACAGCAGATTTACCATGGTTAACAAGGAAACCATTTATTTCACTTGTACGGAATGATTGTCAAATCGATAAATAGCCCTTTGTCTTCTCAAAAACATCAGCTTTTAGGGAACGGTAATGAGGTGACCAATAATGTTTGCAATTGAGATCAGCTATGCGGGTGAATTTAGTGCATATTGATGGTTTAACGAGAGATCAGCTGGCAATAAGTGGCCATTGAAGGTTGCAATGGGTCCAATTTGACTGCAGGCAGTACTTTTTGTTAAAGGTCCAATGTAGAGGTATTTTTTATCTCAAAACATTTCTGGATAACAAGTACCTTACTGTGATTGTTTTAAATGAAAATTATTATCAAAAATAACTAAAATAGCATCTTAGCAAAGAGTACATTCTCAGGCAAGTATTTTGCTAGGACTATCTAGGAATGGTTTGAGTGGGGTGGAAAACTAGCTGTTATTGGCAGAGAGGTTTGGAACTCTTTCTTATTGGTCTATTAACTAATTTACCGCCTGGTGATGTCACCAGACAGGCCAAAACTCGATCCCACCAAAACAGCCTGAAATTTCAAGCAGCCTTTTCAAACGGCTCTTATACTACCATAATTTATTACCATAATTGAAAAAAAGGAGGTTATTCAAAATGATATTATTTTATACTAATACCAGGGGTTAAAGTATAATTAATTTACTCCCGGTATGGGACCTCCTATAAGTACATGCGCTTGTCAAACAATCACTTCAAAGGGCTCCTTTACTAGTCCACCCGCACACGTTCATCCACTTGCAACAGATTTCCAGCCTCTAAACAGTGGTTAATGGAAAAACATCTGTTACACAAAACACCAAAAAGGGTAATGATGTTTTTCAATTGACATTAGGACAGAATTTATGCGTCCACTGCTGTCCGTGGGCATCTTGGCCACTCATATCTGCCTTAGCAAAATGTCTGTGTTCTCGTCAAACCACATCGCATTTTGGAGCGTAGGCTATACCACACGTTTTCAAGTCCATTCGCAAATCTTTAATGCCTCTGACATGCGGTTGTGATAAATAGTGGTATAATAGCCTACAGTTTTGACATTTTGTTAAAGATTATTGTAATTGGCTCATGTTTTACCAGTACGGCGTACCCCCACTATTTATTTTGCCGGGACGCCGTACCAGACCAAACCACCTTACTTTCACCCCGAACTAAGTCAAACCACACGTTTTTAATAGGTTTCAAGACCGGAGACTGAAATGGCCATTGCAAAATGTTGGTTTTGTGGCCAATTAACAATTCCTTAGTGGATTTTGATGTTTGCTTGGAGTTATTGTCTTGCTGGAAGATCCACTTGCGACCAAGTTGCAGAGGCAAACAGGTTTTTGGAAAACAAATTCTGGTACTAGTAAAGTTCATGATGCCGTTGACGTTAACAAGGGCCCCAGGACCCAGGAGCCATCACTATTTTACAGCAGGTATTAGGTTATTTTCTGCTTATGCATTCACATTTCGATGCCAAACCCACCACTGGTGTGCATGGCCAAAGAGCTCTATTTTCATGTCATCTGACCAAAGCACCGGTTCCAATCCAAGTGGCAATGCCTTTTAGCAAACTCCAGTCATCAACATTTGTTGGATGACATGAAAATAGAGCTCTTTGGCCAAGCACACCAGTGGTGGGTTTGGCGTCGAAATAAGAATGCATGAGCAGAAAAGAACTGTCATGTGGTGGGTGTAGCTGGTGTAAGTAAGTCAGGCGCAGGAGAGCAGAGATGAGTGGACTAAGCACTTTACTCAGGCAAAGTCAAAATACAGAACGCAACCGCGTCACAAAACAAATGCCCAAAAACAAGTAAGGCAGCACAAATTACAAATAAACCGCAAAATACCAGCTGCCACAAAGCATGGGTGAAAACCAACAACCCGGCGTAAACCGGCATGCCAACAAACAATTCCCCACACAGACATGGGGGAAACAGTGGGTTAAATACAAGACAGTAATGAGGGAAATGTAATTCAGGCGTGTGGAAAAACAAGACAAAACAAATGGAAAACATGAAAGGTGGATCGGCGATGGCTAGAAGACTGGTGACGTCGACCGCCGAACGCCGCCCGAAGGAGGAGAGGAACCGACTTCGGCAGAAGTCGTGACAAGAACCCCATAACTACTGTAAAAATGTTGCAATGGACATCTGTCTCCGGACATGAAACCCATTGAAAACGTTTGAATTGAAGAGGGCAGTCCATAACACACTAAAGATAACAAGGATCTGAAAGGATTCTGTATGGAGGAATGGTCTAAGACAGTGTTTTCCAACCCTGGTACTCAAGTACCACCATCAGTACACATTGTCTTTGCAGCCCTGGACATCACACCTGATTCAACTTGTCAACTAATCATCAAGCCCTCAATGACCTAAATGAGGTGGATTTGTCCAGGGATACAATGCATGAAGTAACCAAAAAATGGTTACTTGTTAAATGAAATCTTTCTCTGAGCAAGTGTATTAGTATAAAATAATACAATTACCCCCCCAAAAATTGCAAACAATAAAGCTCAGTATTTGAATTATTTATTTTATAGTAATTTTTACTCATCTTTATCAAGGGTGTCGAACATTTCACACCCCACTGTATAAAACACCCCCCAAAAATGTTTTGCACTTCACTAGGCTTTAATAATTATTGTTCCTACTTTGTAAAAAAAAAAATATAAAATGAAGTGGATTGTTAGTTGCACAGTATAGGCCCCTTGAACAGGAGGCACCTATAAGGCTCCCATGGAATTATGGGATCATGTCTAGACTTATTTTTGATTGATGTCTGACGGACTTTGACATTGTCTGTTTGACTGAAGTCTGTATGACTGAGATTGTCTGTCCCTGACAACTTCCTAGTGCATGCAACTCCGTAGTAAATTGGGCAAGAAGTTCAAGAAATTCCCTTCATATAAAGTTTATTCTTGACAGATTTGTGCTATGGCTCTCTACTCCATGACTGGAGGTAGAGATCATAATGACAACATTGTCAGAAGGGAGAGAATGAGTAGTATGGAGCCTGTGAACCTTTGGCCCTCTCGTTTCACAGTACACAGCACTCTACTGTGGAGTAGTATCGGAGGCCGGCCCAGCCAGGAACTGTGTTCACCACAATCTAATGAGCTGTCAGGGCGGAATCTATGGTTTAACACAGACAATTTCTCAATACACAGCTCAATGTAAATCGTCACAGCATAAAATACAAAGCGTGAGCTCGTTTATTATAAATGGCTGGAGAAAGGGTTGGCCAAAAGATTGACTCTCAATTGTAACAATGCCATTGGATGCCAGGAGTCACGCCGATAAACGTTTTTGTGTAAAACTGGTTGCCAACTATCCCTACTGAAAAAAACTGTTGGTCATTAAATCCGGCGAGAACTGGGACCATGAAAAAATAGCTAGCTGGAGCTCGTCTGAGCAGTTGGCTGGATATGCCCTCACACGCTATATACTTAATACTGATGGTTTTGGTTCTGCCCACTATAGTGCTGTCTGGTTAGAACGTGATGTTGAGGCCCATTACAGTAACTTGGTCACCACCACACACACACACGGACACAGCTGGTTCCATTGGAATATTTTTGATATCAGTGTGGTTATTACAATGGACGCACAACACTTCATAGAAAGGCAGCATGTGAAAAGCCCGTCAGCATCAAACAGTATTTCTCAAGAAGGTAAAACACACTTGGTTGGTGAGTGATTGATAGGTCTGAAGGCCAGTCATACACCTACAGCTCATTGTATACATTACTACTGCTTTTACAACACTTGAGGACGCATGTATATGGTTTTGGTCGACTAAATACAGACCGGAGCAAGGTATTTTATTTTAAATAATTTCAAAAGTTGTGCAACTGCAGGGTGAAACGAGCCTCTAAAGTTCAATACCTCATTACTTGGTGTAGAAAAATGGTTGTGATCAGGTGAACGCAAAAGTCACATTACCAGCAGCACTTAAGATATATGTACAATGTGGAATAGTATGGAAGTACCTTGGTGCCACTTTACTCAGAGCAGCCAATGCCAGCCCCCAAGGCTATTTGTACATGCAGAGTTTGTCTATATAGTAAATAGACATACCAGTATTATACAGCCACGCAGAATCATTCCATTGTGGGAACTGCAGCCCACACAGACATGCCAAACTGAGGGCTCCCTGTATTTCCTCTGCTAATCTTTGGAGGAGTGTTATGAAACACCTCCCTTCATGAATCAAGTCCATTTACATAATGCTGACAGACCCTGAAGGGGTGTTGTTACTGTATATGAAATCAATAAAAATAACACCAAGTATATAAATCACTGAGATGAATCCTAATGTTTGAATGTGTAAATCATTTAGTGATGTAAATAGGAGATTTACGTATAAAGTTTAGTTACGCACACATCTCATTGAGGTGTTACGGGCGCTTAGGCTTAGGGCACTCAATGATTGACATCTCACTGATACATGCAAAACCATACCTATCCATAAAATAGTTTGAATCTCAACCATTTTGAATTGATTGTTTAAGTTTTGTAATGTTTGAATTTTGCAATGTGAATGATTGAATTAGAGCCTTAAAACGATGTATGACAAAAGGGCTAACATCTGTGTCATGGCCTTAATGCAAATGGAAGATAACCATAGCAGTTGATTTGCTACCCTTGCAGTGATCTTACTTCCAAAAGGTTGCTCATTATTCCCACGTTGGAGAGCTACTTGGGTATGCAAGCACCATGCCTTTTATTAATGGCAGTAGTCAGTTTCCAGATACGCACATCAACTTGTGTAGACTCAGGCAATGCTGCATTCACTCCTGGGCTGTTGTACATTAAGCAGCTTCTGACAGTCTTTCATACTTAATTGGACTCCTATCACCGCAGATTACAGGAGATGAACTGTTTCCTTTCTGTCTGGATGCCACACAACATTGAGAAATAACTCCGCTTGGTAAGTGTTTTCTTTAGCCTTTCAGTTGTGCTTTTTGTGTTTTATAGAGTGTGTGGGTAGGTGAATGGACCTCAAAAGGCAAATTAAGACATTTCTGCATAACTTTTCCAGAATGGAGATGGAGGGGGAAGGGTCCTGCTTGCATATTTGTTTTGTTTTTTAATTGTAATTTTACCCCCTTTTTCTCCCCAATTTCATGATATCCAACTGCGATTTTGTCTCATTGCTGTACTCCCCAACGGGCTCGGGAGAGACGAAAGTCGAGTCATGCATCCTCTGAAACATGTGCTTCTTAACACCTGCTCTCTTATCTCAGAAGCCAGCCACACCAATGTGTTGAAGGAAACAGCATTCAACTGACGACCAAAGTCAGCCTGCAGGCGCCTGGCCCACCACAAGGAGTCACCAGAGCGTGATGAGCCAAGTAAAACACCCCTGCCAAACCCAGACGATGCTGGGCAAGTTGTGCGCCGCCCTATGGGACTCCCGGTCACAGACGGTTGTAACACAGCCTGGGATTGAACCCCAGGCTGTAGTGACACTGCAACACTGCGTTGCTGTGCCTTAGACTGCTGTGCCACTCAGGAGGCCTTCCCAACTTGCATATTATATAGGGATAGATTCAGTAAGGTACAGTTTGCTGTTCAGCTAATCTCCTTGAAATGATTAATACCATTATGTCAAGTGAGAAGGCTGACATCTATGGGGTCGGGATTGTGTGTATGTGAGTGTGTGTGTGTACACGTCTGTGTGTAGTGTAGCGAGGTCATGTGAATACAGTAGTGGTAGACTCCAGGCACATAGGTGGTGGAGGTGCACCTAATTCAATTCCTCAGGGGCGATCACAATCATTTTAATAACCTGACCTGAATGAGATTGAAAGGACGCGAATAATGCCATAAGCCTGAGAAGCATATCTGTATGCTTCACATTTGATATTCTACAGTATATGCCTCTAAACAAAGGGAGATGTTTTCTATTAACTGTTGATTAAAGGTCACATCAACAGAGTGAGGAGTGTGTAGGGAAGGGCAAGTATACTAACAGGAATGTTAAATTGTTTTTCAACTGACTATCATGAATAATACTGATTAAGGTAAATGATCACCATCCTTCTCGTGCCTGCAACACTGCAATTACTAGCATGTTGTTCCTTAGGGTGTCTCCGTATAATAAGTGTCTCAGAGGATACATGTACATCTATCATTTTGAACACAAGCACTTAGTGTAAGGCAGGAATGTATGGTTCGGTTAACTGCTTTCATATTGTAAAGAAATTGATCCAAAAACAATCAGGTTCAAGAAGGCATGAAGGAGAGGGAAACGTACCCCCCTCCACCCCCCCTCTCAAAGGGGTAATGGATGTTATCTTCAACAGGGAAGGGGATTTTAAACATTAACACAGAGAAAACTGAAATGGACAAGTGGCAAAAGCCCTGGAGCTTAATATGGCTGTCTTGGATATTTTAATCAATATAAAGCTCTCTATGAAAGGATGTGAGCTTGAGAGAAAAAAAGGGACAGAATGATTGTATTGCTTTATTGCCTTTGCCAAAACCGTTCTTTATAGAATGGTTCCAAGCTGAGAGAGTATTTGATTCAAGATAGATGTTGTGCAGACAGCTGTGTTTTGTTTGACATTTCTATTTATTTTGGTTTTGAAGGAAATATTCAGCTTTGGTCAGTATTTCTTTTTAGTACTTGTAAAACTAAAGATCCACTGTCCCACAACAATACATTTTAATATGTAATAATAATAATAATAATAATAATAGCCATTTAGCAGACTCTAATCCAAAGCGATTTACAGTCGCTTTGGCGTGCATAACCAGATCAAATGCTATTGGTCGCATTACAGCGTTTATCGCAGGTTCAGCGAAATGCTTATGTTTCTAGCTCTAACGGTGCAGTAATACTTAACAATACACACAATATAAAAATTAAGAAATATCAGAACAAGCAATGTCAGTCCGGAATATAAATGTATAAGTATATTTGATTTATTAGGATCCCCATTAGCTGACGACAATGGCGAAAGCTAGTCTTACTGGGGTCCAGCATACTGAAAAAGACATTACAGACAACATACTTTACAATTTACATACGTTTCAAAATATTTACATGTAGTGTGTGTGTGCATCTATCAGTTACACATACATGTCAGTACATACACACAAGTAGGTCACATGCGGGAGAGGCGTTGTGCCGTGAGGTGTTGCATTCTTTTTTAAAACAAGGTTTGCTGTTCACTAGCGCTATACAAGATGGGAGTTCCATGCACTCATGGCTCTGTATAATACTGTACATTTCCTTGAATTTGTTCTGGACCTGGGGTCTGTAAAAAGACCCCTGGTGACATGTCTGTTGGGTTGTGTGTGTAAGTTGACTATGCAAATAATTTGGAATTTCCAACATTCATGTATCTTATAAAAAAAAGAAGTGACAGTCAGTCTTTCCTCAACTCTTAGCCAAGAGAGACTGGCATGCATAGTATTTATATTAGCCCTCTGATTACAAAGAAGAGCAAGACGTGCCGCTCTGTTCTGGGCCAGCTGCATCTTAACTAGGTCCTTCTTTGCAGCACTTGACCAGATGACTGGACAATAATCAAGATACGAATAAACTAGAGCCTGCAGGACTTGCTTTGTGGAGTGTGGTGTCAAAAAAGCAGAGCATCTCTTTATTAGGAACAGACCTCACCCCATCTTTACAACCATTGAATCTATATGTTTTGACCATGACGATTTACAATCTAAGGTAACACCAAGTAATTTACTCTCCTCAACTTGTTCAAAAGCCACACCATTCATTACCAGATTCAGCTGAGTTTTAGAACTTAGGGAATGATTTGTACCAAATACAATGCTCTTAGTTATAGAGGTGTTCAGGACCAGTTTATTACTGGCCACCCCATTCCAAAATAGACTGCAACTCTTTGTTAAGGGTTTCAGTGACTTCATTAGCTTTGGTTGCTGATGCGTATACGGTTAACTTGTTAGGGATCGGCTCATGAGGTGACCGTTTTGGAGAGCCTGGCGTGCCCAAAGTAAAATGCCTCCCATTCAGGCCCAGAAAATAGGATATGCACATATTTGGTACCATTGGATAGGAAACACTCTGAATGTTCCAAAACTGTTAACCATTTGTCTGTGAGTAAAACAGAACGGATATGGCAGGCGAAACCCCGAGGAATTTCTGTCCTGGAGAAAGTGGTTTTCACAGAGTGCCTCATTTGGAACCCCTCCCTCATGAAAATGCCCATATAAGGGCATATGAATGCAGTACCGATCGCTTCCTCAGGATGTCAACAGTCTCGAGACAGTGTTCAGATATTATTCGGATGCTTTTAGAGCAGAGAAGAAGAGAAAACAGGAAGTGTCCCCTTGGATGTCAATAGAAGAGGACGCGCGCTCTCGCCAAGTGCGCTCTGTTTTTTTCCGTTCTTATAGCCCAGTTTATATTCCGGTTGAATTATTATAGTAAATATACGTAAAAGTGTTCCTAAGGATACATTTAAAATGATGTTTGATTGTTCTTGGACAAGTTTATAGGTATAAGTTGAACGAGTTCTATTCACGTTTCAATGGAGGAGTGGAGGCTGTAGTTTCTGATTATAACGCGCGAACCAAACAGAGATTTATGGATATAATACATTACTTTTTCTAACAAAAGAACCATGGATTGTCTTCGTTGGACATTTAGGAAGACCTCAGCAGAAGTTCTTCAACAGGTAATTAATTTGTTTTCGCTGTGAAATGTGTTTTGTGTGAACCGTGAAGGCTAATGAATTCATGGTAATGGCAAAAATAGTGAAGGTGCTACCCTCAAACAATCAAATGTGCAGCTTTCGCCAACGCTGTGATATTGCCAAGAAACAGAGCTTTTGATGAGTATGAAACACTTGTATATTGGTGCATGTTTAATAATTCAACTTTGGGATTTTGAATTTGGCGCCTTGCATTTCACCTGGTAGTGTCGGGAGTGGGGTGCTAGCGCCCCAACGCACCTTGCTGCTCAAGAGGTTAAAGGTAGTGAGGGAGATAAGTATCTCCAGTTTCAGTGATTTTTGTTGTTCGTTCCAGTCCTTGGCAGCAGAGAACTGGAAGGAAAGGCGGCCAAAGGAGGATCTGGCTTTGGGGGTGACCAGTAAGATATACCTGCTGGAGCGCGTATTACAGGTGGGTGCTGCTATGGAGACCAGTGAGCTGAGATAAGGCGGGGCTTTACCTAGCAGGGACTTGTAGATGACCTGGAGCCAGTGGGTTTGGCAACGAGTATGAAGCGAGGGCCAGCCAACGAGAGCGTACAGGTTGCAGTGGTGGGTAGTATATGGGGCTTTGGTGACAAAATGGATGGCACTGTGATAGACTGCATCCAATTTGTTGAGTAGAGTACTGGAGGCTATTTTGTAAATGACATCGCCGAAGTCGAGGATCGGTAGGATAGTCAGTTTTACGAGTGGATGTTTGGCAGCATGAGTGAAGGATGCTTTGTTGCGAAATAGGAAGCCAATTCTAGATTTAATTTTGGATTGGAGATGTTTGATGTGAGTCTGGAAGGAGAGTTTACAGTCTAACCAGACACCTAGGTATTTGTAGTTGTCCACATATTCTAAGTCAGAACCGTCCAGAGTAGTGATGCTGGATGGGCGGGCAGGTGCGGGCAGCGATCCGTTGAAGAGCATGCATTTGGTTTTACTTGCATTTAAGAGCAGTTGGAGGCCATGGAAGGAGAGCTGTATGGCATTGAAGCTCGTCTGGAGGTTAGTTAACACAGTGTCCAAAGAAGGGCCAGAAGTATACAGAATGGTGTCGTCTGCGTAGAGGTGGATCAGAGACTCACCAGCAGCAAGAGCGACATCATTGATGTATATAGAGAAGAGAGTCGGCCCAAAAATTGAACCCTGTGGCACCCCCATAGAGACTGCCAGAGGCCCGGACAACAGGCCCTCCGATTTGACACACTGAACTCTATCGGAGAAGTAGTTGGTGAACCAGGCGAGGCAATCATTTGAGAAACCAAGGCTGTTGAGTCTGCCGATAAGGATGTGGTGATTGACAGAGTCGAAAGCCTTGGCCAGAATACGGCTGCATAGTAATGTCTCTTATCGATGGCGGTTATGATATCGTTTAGGACCTTGAGCGTGGCTGAGGTGCACCCATGACCAGCTCTGAAACCAGATTGCATAGCGGAGAAGGTACAGTGGGATTCAAAATGGTCGGTAATCTGTTTGTTAACTTGGCTTTCAAGACCTTAGAAAGGCAGGGTAGGATAGATATAGGTCTGTAGCAGTTTGGGTCAAGAGTGTCTCCCCCTTTGAAGAGGGGGATGACCGCAGCTGCTTTCCAGTCTTTGGGAATCTCAGACGACACGAAAGAGGTTGAACAGGCTAGTAATAGGGGTTGCTACAATTTCAGCAGATAATTTTAGAAAGAAAGGGTCCAGATTGTCTAGCCCGGCTGATTTGTAGGGGTCCAGATTTTGCAGCTCTTTCAGAACATCAGCTAACTGGATTTGGGAGAAGGATAAATGGGGGAGGCTTGGGCGAGTTGCTGTGGTGGGTGCAGGTTAGTTGACCGGGGTAGGGGTAGCCAGGTGGAAAGCATAGCCAGCCGTAGAAAAATTCTTATAGTGGATTTATCGGTGGTGACAGAGTTTCCTATCCTCAGTGCAGTGGGCAGCTGGTGCTCTTATTAAGAGTCTCCATGGACTTTACAGTGTCCCAGAACTTTTGGGAGTTTGTGTAACAGGAAGCAAATTTGTGCTTGAAAAAGCTATCCTTGGCTTTCCTGACTGCCTGTGTATATTGGTTCCTAACTTCCCTGAAAAGTTACATATCACGGGGGCTGTTCGATGCTAATGCAGAACGCCACAGAATGTTTTTGTGCTGGTCAAGGGCAGTCAGGTCTGGAGAGAACCAAGGGCTATATCTGTTCCTGGTTCTAAATTTATTGAATGGAGCATGCCTATTTAAGATGGTGAGGAAGGCACTTTTAAAGAATAACCAGGCATTCTCTTCTGATGGGATGAGGTCAATATCCTTCCAGGATACCCGGGTCAGGTCGATTAGAAAGGCCTGCTTGCTGAAGTGTTTTAGGGAGCGTTTGACAGTGAAGAGGGGAGGTCATTTGACTGCAGACCCATTACGGATGCAGGCAATGAGGCAGTGATCGCTGAGATCTTGTTTGAAAACAGCAGAGGTGTATTTGGAGGGCAAGTTGGTTAGGATGATATCTATGAGGGTGCCCGTGTTCACGGCTTTGGGTTTGTACCTGGTAGGTTCATTGATAATTGGCGTGAGGTTGAGGGCATCAAGCTTAGATTGTAGGATGGCCGGCATGTTAAGCATGCCCCAGTTTAGGTCACCTAGCAGCATGAGCTCTGAAGATAGATGGGGGGCAATCAGTTCACATATGGTGTCCAGAGCACAGCTGGGGGCAGAGGGTGGTCTATTGCAAGCGGCAACGGTGAGAGACTTGTTTCTAGAAAGATGGATTTTTAAAAGTAGAAGTTCAAACTGTTTGGGTACAGACCTGGATAGTAAGAAAGAAGTCTGCAGGCTATCTCTGCAGTAGATTGCTACTCCACCCCCTTTGACCGTTCTATCTTGTCTGAAAATGTTGTAGTTAGGGATGGACATTTCTGGGATTTTGGTGGTCTTCCTAAACCAGGATTCAGACACGGCTAGGACAAGATGTGCTAAAGCAGTGAATATAACAAACTTAGGGAGGAGGCTTCTAATGTTAACATGCATGAAAACCAGGCTTTTACGGTTGCAGAAGTCAACAAATGAGAGTGCCTGGGGAATAGGAGTGGCGCTAGGCACTGCAGGGCCTGGATTAACCTTTATATCACCAGAGGAACAGAGGAGGAGTAGGATAAGGGTACGACTAAAGGCTATAAGGACTGGTCGTCTAGGACGTCCTGAACAGAGAGTAAAAGGAGCAGGTTTCCGGGGGCGATAAAATAGATTCAAGGCATAATGTATAGACAAAGGTATGTTAGGATGTGAATACAGTGGAGGTAAACCTAGTCATTGAGTGATGATGAGAGAGATATTGTCTCTAGAAACATCATTTAAACCAGGTGATGTCATCGCATGTGTGGGTGGTGGAACTGAATGGTTGGATAAGATATATTGAGCAGGGCTAGAGGCTCTTCAGTGAAATAAGACAATAAACACTAACCAGAACAGCAATGGACAATCAGTTGGTGTGTGTGTGCTGCAGGGTTGAAGCTACGAATCATAAGGCTTGGCTCTCTCATCCTTTCCAAGCTTTTGGGATAGAGGGTGGACAATGAGCCTGTCATAGTGCATGTAAGCAATGTCCCTACACGCGCTGATGACTTTCATGACTGGGATAATTTTCTTCTTCTGGCGCACAGCTTCAGCATAGTCCTCATTGAGGAAGATATAAATTCCGTTCCTCTGAAGTTCTTGGCTATTTCCAGAGCAGCTACCTTGCCCTTGAACTTCAGGAACTTGACCACTTATGGCCTGGGCCTGTCACTGTCACCTGGGCTGGTAGTGGGTTTTCCAGTCCTGTGGGCGCTCTCCACCTCAATCTTCCTGTGGTCGGTCATCAGTTTCTCTGAGATCATTTCCCTCACTTTGTCCTCAGACTCTGTCCAGGTCTCATGTGGAGATTCTGCAATTATATCCACAACCGTGTTGCTCTGCCTCGATTGTCCCTCGAGATAATCAGATTTCTCCGTCATTGTTATTATGGATTCTAATACAGAACTGATGTCATCTCTCAGTGACTAACAGATTGCTGTCATCTTGCCGTTGTCCTGTTTAAACTCAAGCTGACCCTGGGAGAACTGCAAACTGTTCTTCAGGTCCTGGACCTCTGGTTAGCTATTAGTTAGCTATTTTCTTGTTGTTGTAACAACTGCTTGTAGAACTAAATTCAGAAAAAAAAGAAATGTCCTCTCACTGTTTATTTTCAGCAAACATGTGTAAATATTTGTATGAACATGACAAGAGTCAACAACTGAGACATAAACTGAACAAGTTCCACAGACATGTGACTAGCAGAAATGGGGGGGGGTCAAAATCCAAAGTACCAGTCAGTATCTGGTGTGGCCACGAGCTGCATTAAGCACTGCAGTGCATCTCCTCCTCATGGACTGCACCAGATTTGCCAGTTCTTGCTGTGAGATGTTACCCCACTCTTCCACCAAAGCACCTGCAAGTTCCCAGACATTTCTGGGGGGAATGGCCCTAGCCCTGTGCTCAATGGGATTGAGATCCGAGCTCTTCGCTGGCCATGGCAGAATACTGACATTCCTGTCTTGCTGGAAATCACACACAGAACGAGCAGTTTGGCTGATGGCATTGTCATGCTGGAGGGTCATGTCAGGATGAGCCTGCAGGAATGGTACCACATGAGGGAGGAGGATGTCTTCCCTATAACACACAGCGTTGAGATTTCCTGCAATAACAACAAGCTCAGTCCGATGATGCTGTGGCACACCGCCCCAGACCATGACGGACATTCCACCTCCAAATCGATCCCGCTCCAGAGTACAGGCCTAGGCATGACGCTAATTCCTTTGACGATAAACGCGAATCCGACCATCACCCCTGGTGAGACAAAACCGCGACTCGTCAGAGAAGAGCAATTTTTTTCCAGTCCTGTCTGGTCCAGCGACAGGGGGTTTGTGCCCATAGGAGACGTTGTTGCCGGTGATGTCTGAGGATCTGCCTTACAACAGGCCTACAAGCCCTCAGTCCAGCCTCTCTGTCTATTGCGGACAGTCTGAGCACTGATGGAGGGATTGTGCATTCCTGGTGTAACTCGGGCAGTTGTTGTTGCCGTCCTGTACCTGTCCCTCAGATGTGATGTTCGGATGTACCGATCCTGTGCAGGTGTTGTTACACGTGATCTGCCACTGCGAGGACGATCAGCTGTCCGTCCTGTCTCCCTGTCTTAGGCGTCTCACAGTACAGACATTACAATTTATTGCCCTGGCCACATCTGTAGTCCTCATGCCTCCTTGCAGCATGCCTAAGGCACGTTCACGCAGATGAGCAGGGACCCTGGGCATCTTTCTTTTGGTGTTTTTCAGAGTCAGTAGAAAACAGTGTTTAAACCCTTTACAATTTAGATCTGTGAAGTAATTTGGATTTTTACGAATTATCTTTGAAAGACAGGGTCCTGAAAAAGGGATGTTTCAAGATCCTTCCCCTGTGATAGAGACACACCACTCTCCTCAACGGTACTTCCGCCTGCTTTGGTCTTTGTCATGGTAGCAAAGTAGGTTACGCTGTTATTCCTCTCAGCTCCTGACAGGGCAGTTTGCAGGGAATATTAATGGTGTGTATAGACGTTATGGACAGAAAATATCAAATTTTATTTGTCACATACACATGGTTAGCAGATGTTAATGCGAGTGTAGCGAAATGCTTGTGCTTCTAGTTCCGACCATGCAGTTGTATCTAACAAGTAATCCAACAATTTCGCAACAACTACCTCATACACACAAGTGTAAAGTAATGAAAAGGAGTATGTACATATAAATATATGGATGAGCGATGGCCGACCGGCATAGGCAAGATGCAGTGGATTGTATAGAGTACAGTATATACATATGAGATGAGTAATGTAGGATATGTAAACATTATTTAAAGTGGCATCGTTTAAAGTGGCTAGTGATACATTTATTACATCCAATTTTTTATTATTAACCCTTTCACACGTACCATCACACGGGTGTGATCGTTTTACACGGGTCCCTGAATTGTACGATCACACCGTGTGATTAGAACACTCGTTTAGAACGCTCATTTAGAATGGCCAGTTCGGAATGACAACAATCAACAATTGATCTGGCCACACTTTTTTCAGAAACTATTTACACAAACACAGTCTTTACAAAGTTATGTCCAGAATGTGAGCAGTTTATATTTGGATGCAATGTTCAGACATTCACAGAAGTAGCTGCAGCATAACACAATCACCCTAACCGGAAAAATGTAGGCTACATTTGTCCTAGCGCTAACTGAGGAAAGATCGACGCAACACAAGTGGTCATATTTTCTAACTCTCGGCTGACATAAACTACAATATGAATTAGTTATTAGCAATTATTATGTATAATTAATCCCATCACGGGTGAGCTCACCATTGATCGAAACACTTTCTAGAAGACGATTAGTTTCAGCGCGCAGCCATGCTTTTTTTCCTCACAGAAACCAAAGATTATGAGATAAGACAAGATGAGTTTGGTCTGTTTATAGTATGCACTTTGAAGGGATGTGTTGTCTACCGTCGTTCACATCCCACCATTCATTTCCGGAAGTCCTCAAAAAATTTGTGAACCCTTACTCACCTAATTTTGTTATAACATCTTTGGTCAAACAGACGATTACATGAAACCCAGAATGCATTGTATGTCAACAAACATGGCTACACAGCTGGAATATTTTACACACATAATATGTGCCAATTACAATCTATGCAAGAATCGGAATGCATGATGTCACCTGTAATTGAAAACATGTGAATAAAACAATAAATATACCACACAAAACATGTTCTGATAGTGATTTATTGATACAAGTGGCACGTGCCGGCAGTCAACCACGTAACCTCTCACTCCCACTCTGAGCCATTCAGTGTTGTTGTTTATGTATGTAGCTAGTGAGCTAAGCTGTAGCATTAGCAATGTCTTTCAAAAGGAGACAACTCACAAATGTGGAAATTCTGGAGATTTTTTTAAATTCTGACAATGAGTCTGAGTATGAAAGTCAGGAATCTGATTCTGACAGTGACAGTGAGGAGCTGCCCCCCAACCGTGTAGCCATTGAGAACCCTGAATCTGAGGTTCCCTTGTCCACTGACGAAGTACCAAGTCCCTTTGAAGATGCTGGTGGTGATGAAGGAAAACCGACAGTGGATGAAGTACAGGAGTTCTGTGGTAGCTGGAAGGCCGCCAGTCATTTCACCCCTCCTGGCCCTGCTGTTTGCTTTGACGAGTCCCAGTCTGGAGTGCAACGCCCCTTGCCATTTCCAACTGAGGCAGAGTGCTTCAAGTTGTTTCTGACAGAGGAGCTGGTGGGAAACATAGTAGGGGAGACCAATCACTATGCCTTTGAGCTACAGGAGAAGAGAGAGCCAGGAGTGGTGGGGAAACTCGCTAAATGGGTGACAACCACAATTAGTGAAATGTATACATTCCTGGTGACAGTATTCCTCATGGGAATAGTAAAGAAGAACTCCCTAAGAGAATACTGGAGCACAAATCCTATGTTTGCAACACCCTTCTTTGCCAAGACCGCTTCCTAGTTCTGCTGCGATGCCTACATTTTGTCAACAATGCTACTGCCATCCTAAGTGACCCGTTATACAAAATAAGAAATGTTCTTATCAGCCTGACATCAGCATTTGGTCGGGTCTTTGTGCCATACAAGGAACTATGCATTGATGAGTCCCTGATGTTATGGAAAAGGTAGGCTGGCGTTCCGTCAATATATTCCCTCCAAAAGGCACAGGTTTTGGGTCAAGTTCTTTGTCATGTGCGACGTGAAGACAGGATTTGTCCAGGACATTATAGTTTACACAGGGTCCACCACTGACATCAAACATTATGAGGGGCTTGGGGTGTCCGGGTCCGTGGTGATGACCATGCTGGCTCCTCATCTCGGCAAGGGACACACTTTGTACTTGGACAATTGGTACAGCAGTCCCACACTCTTCCAGAATCTGCTCTCCAACAGCACAGGGGCCTGTGGCACAGTCAGGTTGAACAGGAAGGGGATGCCGGCATTCGGATGCAGGAAGATGCAGAGAGGGGAGGTGGAGTTCAAGTAGAACGGTCAACAGCTGGCAGTAAAGTGGCATGACAAACGAGACGTCCATGTCCTCTCCACTGTCCATACAGCAACCATGTCGGCCACAGGGAAGGTGGACCACCTGACGGGAGAGAGAAAGATCAAACCAGATTGTGTGCTTGACTATAACCTCAAAATGGGGGCAGTGGATAAGGCGGACATGATAAACAGCTTTGTGGAATGCGCTCGGAAAACAACCAAGTGGTACAAGAAGATATTTTTCTATCTGATCGACACTGCTGTCCTCAACGGCAGCATAGTTCACCACCAACTAACAGGTGAGATGATTACTGAACAAGGTATTTTTGTAATTGGATGTACAGTTCACATACAAATACATTATGCAATTATAGTGACAATATCTCACCCACCTACCCACTGCCTCATCATCCTCTAACTTTCCTCATCCTCCCCACTCCCTCATAGGTAAAGTAATTACCTACCAAAAGTATAGAGAGAACCTCATGAGAGAGCTGCTGGAGGAGCACCACACCCCTCGGCGCCCATCCACTGGAAATGCAGTTGTTGTTCAGTCACTGCATGAATATTAAATATGTTATGCATATTCAGTTTTTTTTCTCTAGTAAAACAAGTTGTTGTTGAACCAACCACCAGCAATACTGCAATAAAATTGACGACTAATACATATTGGCCTATGTGTTTTCTTGCTGTGTTTTCATCCAGTAAAACTGTTAAGGAGTGTACGTTAGCATACAAAAGCTGGCCTCAATCTTCAGCTCGAAAGATGTCCAGTTCCAGTTATGATATTGGCAAATACTGTTTGTGGTTTCTGAAAGTACAGAATAAATAGGAATTAGTCATTAGAATACAATATCAGGATATAGAAATAAAACAATATTACAAAGAAGTAACATAATAAACACTGCTATAAAAATAGTATATTGCATTGACAAAATCACAATTGAGTTTCTTACTGTTATAACGATCTCTTGAGCTCCACAAGGGGGAAAGGCAGGGCGGAACAGAGCTATGCTGAATAGACCAAATAAACAAACCATGGTCATATGCTTTATTTATTTAACTAGGCAAGTCACTTAACAACAAATTATTATTTACAATGATGGCCTACACCGGCCAAACTCGGACAACTCTGGGCCAATTGTGCGCCGCCCTATGGGACTCCCAATCACAGCCGGTTGTGATACAGCCTGGATTCGAACCAGGGTGTCTGTAGTGATGCCTCTAGCACTGAGATGCAGTGCCATAGACCGCTGCACCACTTGGGAGGCATATGGCCAGGGTAGCTTCAAAATACAACATAAGCTAATACTTCTCTGACGCAACTAGCATTGTTTTACAGAGCTAATAGAAGAATGTAGCTAGCTAACTAAGCAAGATTGAATATAACACCATAAAGATTATGAAATGAGGAACGTTACCTCGCGTGTCCGCGGTTATAAGGAATATTCACAAATATATTATGCTCCATAAATACAGTGAGCTACAATAGAAACGACATAACACGACATACTGAAACTATTATAACGTAATAAGGCACTTACTTTGATAGAAACGCACACATTTCCAAAGTTATTATTAGTAACGAAAACAACAATGACTGCGATGCGGGCAAAAGATGGAAAATGTGAACACGTGTGCAGATCCTGTTCTGACGCGAGATGAGCAAATATCTGCAGACTTGAACTGCACAAACAATTAGGAAGTGCTTGGGGAATTTTGTCCGGGTCAGAAATGTCCCAAAAATGTAATTGTCCGCAAAAGTAAAAATTACTATTTTTATGTGAATGAATGAGGAGGCGGAATACACTTCAATTCAAACTGTTCTTAAAAAATAAAAACTTGTTCGAAAATAATTTGAAGTTGAAACAGCCTATAAATAAAAACAGGCTAAATTCCTTGGTTTGAGGGCAGCGCGGATTAAATGTACTGTTGAATAACAATCACATTCTGGAATATAGAGAACGTTCTAACATCATCACATGCATAAAAAAACTCACGCTGGGACGACCGTTAGAGATATTTGGAACTCACGCATGAAAGGGTTAAAGTGGCTAGAGATTTGAGTCATAGGCAAGGTGCTCTAGATGGTATAGAGTACAGTATATACATATGAGATGAGTAATGTCGGATATGTAAACATTATATAAAGCATTGTTTAAAGGGGCTAGTGATACATTTGTTACATCCAAATTTCAATTATTTAAAGTGGCTAGAGATTTGAGTCAGTATGTTGGCAGCAGCCACTCAATGTTAGTGATGGCTGTTTAATTAACAGTCTGATGGCCTTGAGATAGAAGCTGTTTTTCAGTCTTTCGGTCCCAGCTTTGATGCACCTTTACTGACCTTGTCTTCTGGATGATAGCGGGGTGAACAGGCAGTGGCTCGGGTGGTTGTTGATCTTTTTGGCCTTCCTGTGACATTTGGTGGTGTAGGTGTCTTGGAGGGCAGGTAGTTTACCCCCGGTGATGCGTGGTGCAGACCTCACTACGCTCTGGAGAGCCTTACGGTTGTGGGCGGTGATACAGCCCGACAGGATGCTCTCGATTGTGCATCTGTAGAAGTTTGTAAGTGTTTTTGGTAACAAGCTGAATTTCTTCAGCCTCCTGAGGTTGAAGAGGCGCTGTTGCGCCTTCTTCACCACGCTGTCTGTGTGGGTGGACCATTTCAGTTTGTCCGTGATGTGTAGGCCGAGGAACTGAAAACGTTCCACCTTCTCCACTACTGTCCCGTCGATGTGGATAGCAGGGTGCACCCTCTGCTGTTTCCTGAAGTCCACAATCATCCCCTTTGTTTTGTTGACGTTGAATGAGAGGTTGTTTTCCTGACACCACACTCCGAGTGCCCTCACCTCCTCCCTGTAGGGCTGTCTCGTCGTTGTTGGTAATCAAGCCCACTACTGTTGTGTCGTCTGCAAACTTGATTGAGTTGGAGGCGTGCATGGCCATGCAGTCATGGGTGAACAGGGAGTACAGGAGGGGGCTGAGCACGCACCCTTGTCGGGTTTTGAGGATGAGCGAAGTGGAGATGTTGTTTCCTACCTTCACCACTTGGGGGCGGCCCGTCAGAAAGTCCAGGACCCAATTGCTCAGGGTGAGGTTGAGACCCAGGGCCTCAAGCTGAGGATGAGCTTGGAGGGTACTATGGTGTTGTATGCTGAGCTGTAGTCAATGAACAGCATTCTTACGTAGGTATTCCTCTGTGGACCTATTGGGGCGGTATGCAAATTGTCTGAGCCGTTGAATTGCCACTCCACTTTGTCCATATACCGACATTTTGCTTTTTTGATTGCCTTGCAGAGGGAATAACTACACTGTTTATATTCAACCATATTCCCAGTAATTTTTACATGGTTAAATCCAGTGGTTTGCGCTTTTATTTTTGCGCGAATGCCGGCATCTATCCACAGTTTCTGGTTAGGGTAGGTTTTAATAGGTCACAGTGGGTACAACATCTCCAAGTAGATTCCGATTTGTTAGACCAGCGTTGAATAGTTCTTGTCACGGGAACATCCTGTTTGAGTTTCTGCCTATAGGATGGTAGGAGAAAAATGGAGTCGTGGTCGGATTTGCTGAAGGGAGGGCCGGGGAGGGCCTTGTATGCATCGTGGAAGTTAGAGTAGCAGTGATCCAATGTATTGCCCGCACGAGAGCTACAATCAATATGCTGATATAATTTAGGTAGCCTTGTTCTCAAATTTTCTTTGTTAAAATCCCCAGCTGTCGGTCACGCTGGTCTAATGTAAAGTCTAACCATTTTACACGTCCGGCTTACCATCCGTGTACTGGTCTAATCTTGTAGAATTTAAACCTGGCACTGCACGTATACTGGTCTGATCGGAATTTTGTCACGGGTACTTTTATACACTCTGGCAAAAGGGTGGTTCCATTACCTTTGGCATGATGTCTGTGCTCACGTGGGTGTTGTTACTGACTGGATAACGTTTATATGAATAACCATGTTCTCATTTAGAAGGCTAAGATCAAATTTCATCTTCTCACAAATAGTTTCATATTTAATCATATAAGTTCCACAACATTTAGATGTAAATCTGATAACTGGGAAATATACAGTTGAAGTCGGAAGTTTACATACACTTAGGTTGGAGTCATTAAAACTTGTTTTTCAACCACTACAAATTTCTTGTTAACAAACTATAGTTTTGGCAAGTCGGTTAAGACATCTACTTTGTGCATGACACAAGTAATTTTTCCAACAATTGTTTACAGACAGATTATTTCATGTATAATTCACTGTATCACAATTCCAGTGGGTCAGAAGTTTACATACACTAAGTTGACTGTGCCTTTAACTACTTAGGGAGTGGTGGGGCGCTAGCGCTCCCGAAATGCAAGGCGCCAAATTCAAAATCCAAAAGTTGAATTATTAAACATTCATCAAAACCTCTGCTTCTTGGCAATGTCACAGCGTTGTCCGATTTCAAAAAGGCTTTACGGCGAAAGCACTACTATTGATTGTTTCAGGGTAGCACCTCCTATATTCCATTAGCATAAATTCATAAACCATCGCAGTTCACACAAAACACATTTCACAGCGAAAAAAAATCCCTTACCTTTTGAAGAACTTCTGCTGAGGGCTTCCCAAGTGTCCAACAAAGACAATCCATGGTTCTTTTGTTAGAAAAAGTCATTTATTATATCCATAAATCTCCGTTTGGTTGGGGCGTTATGATCATAAAATACAGCGTCCACTCGCCCATTGAACCGTGAAGAGAACGCATTCAACCTATACCTATACACTTGTCCAAGAACAATCAAACATCATTGATAATGTATCCTTAGGAACACTTATGTATATTTACTATAATATTTCAACCGGATTATAAACTGGACGATAGGAAAGGAAAAAACCACAGCGCGCGCGAGCCCGTGAACGCGCATCCTCTTCTGTTTACATCAAATCAAAATCAAATCAAATTTATTTATAAAGCCCCCCTTACATCAGCTGATGTCACAGAGTGCTGTACAGAAACCCAGCCTAAAACACCAAACAGCAAGCAATGCAGGTGTAAAAGCACGGTGGCTAGGAAAAACTCCCTAGAAAGGCCAAAACCTAGGAAGAAACCTAGAGAGGAACCAGGCTGTGAGGGGTGGCCAGTCCTCTTCTGGCTGTGCCGGGTGCAAATTATAACAGAACATGGACAAGATTTTAAAATGTTCATAAAACAGGCAGAACAGTTGAAACTGGAGAAGCAGCGCGGCCAGGTGGACTCGGGACATCAAGGAGTCATCAGGCCAGGTAGGCCTTGAGGAATGGTCCTAATGCTCAGGTC
>QNTS01000204.1:499885-520638 GCA_003317085.1 Hucho hucho
GAATATTGTCTGCCATGACTACAAGGTCCGATCGGAAATCAGGGAACTCAGTGAGGAACGTTGTATATGGCCCAGAAGGCCTGTAAACAGTAGCTATAAAAAGTGATTGAGTAGGCTGCATAGATTTCATGACTAGAAGCTCAAAAGACAAAAACGTCGTTTTTTTTTTTTTGTAAATAGAAATTTGCTATCGTAAATGTTAGCAACACCTCCGCCTTTGCGGGATGCGTGGGGGATATGGTCACTAGTATAACCAGGAGGTGAGGCCTCATTTAACACAATAAATTCATCAGTCTTAAGCCATGTTTCAGTCAGGCCAATCACATCAAGATTATGACCAGTGATTAGTTCATTGACTAGAACTGCCTTGGAAGTGAGGGATCTAACATTAAGTAGCCCCATTTTGAGATGTGAGGTATCACAATCTCTTTCAATAATGGCAGCAATGGAGGAGGTCTTTATTCTAGTGAGATTGCTAAAGTGAACACCGCCATGTTTAGTTTTGCCCAACCTAGGTCGAGGCACAGACACAGTCTCAATAGAGATAGCTGAGCTGACTACACTGACTGTGCTAGTGGCAGACTCCACTAAGCTGGCAGGCTGGCTAACAGCCTGCTGCCTGGCCTGCACCCTATCTCATTGTGAAGCTAGAGGAGTTAGAGCGCTGTCTATGTTCGTAGATAAGAGGAGAGCACCCCTCCAGCTAGGATGGAGTCCGTCACTCCTCAACAGGCCAGGCTTGGTCCTGTTTGTGGGTGAGTCCCAGAAAGAGGGCCAGTTTTCTACAAAGTCTATCTTTTGTGTGGGGCAGAAAACAGTTTTCAACCAGCGATTGAGTTGTGAGACTGCTGTAGAGCTCATCACTCCCCCTAACTGGGAGGGGGCCAGAGACAATTACTCGATGCCGACATCTTTCTAGCTGATTTACACACTGAAGCTATGTTGCGCTTGGTGACCTCTGACTGTTTCATCCTAACATCGTTGGTGCCGACGTGGATAACAATATCTCTATACTCTCTACACTCGCCAGATTTAGCTTTAGCCAGCACCATCTTCAGATTAGCCTTAACGTCGGTAGCCCTGCCCCCTGGTAAACAGTGTATGATCGCTGGATGATTCGTTTTAAGTCTAATACTGCGAGTAATGGAGTCGCCAATGACTAGAGTTTTAAATTTGTCAGAGCTAATGGTGGGTGGCCTCGGCGTCTCAGACCCCGTAACGGGAGGAGTAGAGACCAGAGAAGGCTCGGCCTCTGACTCCGACCCGCTGCTTAATGGGGAAAACCGGTTGAAAGTTTCTGTCGGCTGAATGAGCGACACCGGTTGAGAATTGCTACAGCATTTCCCTCCAGAAGCCGTGAGAAAATTGTCCGGCTGCAGGGACTGTGCGAGGGGATTTATACTACTATCTGTACTTACTAGTGGCACAGACGCTGTTTCATCCTTTCCTACACTTACATTTCCCTTGCCTAACGATTGCGTCTGAAGCTGGGCTTGCAGCACAGCTATCCTCGCCGTAAGGCGATCGTTCTCCTGTATATTATGAGTACAGCGACTGCAGTTAGAAGGCATCATGTTAGTGTTACTACTTAGCTTCGGTTGGTGGAGGTCCTGACGAAACACGTCCAGATAAAGCGTCCGGAGTGAAAAAGTTGAATGAAAAAATACAAATATAAAACGGTAATTACAAAGTAAAAACCGTAAAGCTGGCAGGTAGCAAAGTTAGGTTAGCAACAAAACGCACAGCAGCACGTAAACAAGTCTACTAGTTGTGACCGGAAATGCTCGGAAACTACTAGCCCATGAATGACAGTCAATACTACCCTCTGTAGCGCGTTGCGGTCGGTTGCCTTGCAGTTGCTGTACCCAGCGTTGATGCATCCGATGACCAGTTCGAAATTCTTCTTCTATTACCATCCAGAGCAACTAAACATCATCAAACACTGTCTAGAGACTGTTGACATCCAGTGGAAGCAATCGGTACTGCAATCTTACTCCCATATGTCTGTTTTCAACAGGGAGGGGTTCAAAATGAGGCAATGTGTCAAAAACACTTTTTCCAGGACAGAAATTCCTCGGGTTTTCGCCTGTTATATCAATTATGTTATACTCACAGACAATATTTTAACACTCTTAGAAACTTCAGAGTGTTTCCTATCCAATAGTACTAATTATGTGCATATCCTATTTTCTGGGCCTGAGTGGGAGGCATTTTACTTTGGGCATGCCAGACTCTCCAAAACCATCACCTCGGGAGCCGCTCCCTAAGAAGTTAAACAGCTTGGAAAATTCCAGAATATGATGACGTGGCTTTATAAGCTTCTGATAGGCTAATTGACATAATTTGCGTCAATTGGAGGTGTACCTGTGGATGTATTTCAAGGCCCACTCAGTGCCTCTTTGCTTGACATCATGGGAAAATCAAAAGAAATCAGCCAAGACCTCAGAAAATTGTAGACCTCCACAAGTCTGGTTCATCCTTGGGAGCTATTTCCAAATGCCTGAAGGTACCACGTTCATCTGTACAAACAGTAGTACGCAAGTATAAACACAATGGGACCACGCAGCCGTCATACCGTTCAGGAAGGAGACGCGTTCTGTCTCCTAGAGATGAACGTACTGTGGTGCGAAAAGTGCAAATCAATCACATAACAACAGCAAAGGACCTAGTGAAGATGCTGGAGGAAACAGGTACAAAAGTATCTATATCCACAGTAAAACGAGTCCTATATCGACATAACCTGAAAGGCCGCTCAGCAAGGAAGAAGCCACTGCTCCAAAACCGCCAGACTACGGTTTGCAACTGCACATGGGAACAAAGATCGTACTTTTTGGAGAAATGTCCTCTGGTCTGATGAAACAAAAATAGAACTGTTTGGCCATAATGGCCATTGTTATGTTTGGAGGAAAAAGGGTGAGGCTTGCAAGCCGAAGAACACCATCCCAACCGTGAAGCACAGAGGTGGCAGCATCATGTTGTGGGGGTGCTTTGCTGCAGTAGGGACTGGTGCACTTCACAGAATAGATGGCATCAAGAGGAAGGAAAATTATGTGGATATATTGAAGCAACATCTCAAGACATCAGTCAGGAATATAAGCTTGGTCGCAAATGGGTCTTCCAAATGGACTATGACCTCAAGCATACTTCCAAAGTTGTGGCAAAATGGCTTAAGGACAACAAAGTCAAGGTATTGGAGTGGCCATCACAAAGCCCTGACCTTAATCCTATAGAACATTTGTGGACAGAACTGAAAATAGCGTGTGCGAGCAAGGAGGCCTACAAACCTGACTCAGTTACACCAGCTCTGTCAGGAGGAATGGGCCAAAATTCACCCAACTTATTGTGGGAAGCTTGTGGAAGGCTACCCAAAATGTTTGACCCAAGTTAAACAATTTAAAGGCAATGCTACCAAAAAAAAAGAAATAAATAAAAGCTGAAATAAATCATTCTCTCTACTATTATTCTGACATAACACATTCTGAAAAAAAAGTGGTGATCCTAACTGACCTAAGACAGGGAATTTTTACTATGATTAAATGTCAGGAATTGTGAAAAACTGAGTTTATATGTATTTGGCTAAGGTGTATGTAAACGTCCGACTTCAACTGTACACATTCAGAGAAAGTTGTTCTACTGTCCTTAGTTACATCACAAATTAGTAACGAATTCAACATGATTGTTCTTTAAGACCCCCCCCCCCCACCATTTCCGACATCCTTTATATTAGAAATATTGTTTCATTCTCCACTTTTGGATGATGGAGTTTTGGCGGGAAAATGTCTTTGTTCCCCAGAGGTTCTGTCCCTCAATACTCCACGGCAGTGAAGAGAACGTTTCTGCAAGGAATTTACGACTGTCATAAAACGTCCAACTTCATCCCCTTTCCCCCCCTCTCTGGTGGGGGAGAGGAGGGGCCTCTCTCTGATCCTCAGCCAGGAGGGAAGTCATGACAGTCATAATGTTGGTAAGTTGACGTCGCTCTGATATTCAGTAGTTCTTCCCGGCTGTATGTAATAACACAAGATTTTCTGGGCTAATAATGTAAGACATAATACATAAAAAAACTAAATACTGCATAGTTTCCTAAGGACTAGAAGCAAGGCCACCATCTTGCAATGGACATTAGACCGGTGGAAATCTGTCCTTTGGTCTGATGAGTCCCATTGAGATTTGTTCCCACCACCGTGTCTTTGTGAGACGCAGAGTAGGTTGATGATCTCCGCATGTGTGGTTCCCACTGTGAAACATGGAGGAGGTGTGATGTTGTGGGGGTGTTTTGCTGGTGACACTAAGGCACACTTAACCAGCATGGCTACCACAGCATTCTGCAGCGATACGCCATCCCATCTGTTTTGCGCTTAGTGGGACTATCATTTGTTTTTTAACAGGACAATAACTCAACACACCTCCAAGCTGTGTAAGGGCTATTTGACCAAGAAGGAGAGTGATGGAGTCCTGCATCAGATGACCTGGCTGGATGTCCTTTGGGTGGTGGACCATTTTTGTTGGAAAATTGTTGCGCGTGAAAAACCTAGCAGCGTTGCAGTTCTTGACACACTAACCAGTGCCCCTGGCACCTACTACCATATCCAGTTCAAAGGCACTTAAATATGTTGTCTTGCCCGTTCACCCTTTGAATGGCACACATACACAATCCATGTCTCAATTGTCTCAAGGCTTAAAAATCCTTCTTTAACCTATGTCCTTCCCTTTATCTATGCTGATTGAAGTCTGACATCATTAAGGGATTATAGCTTTCACCTTAATTCACCTGGTCAGTCTATGTCATGGAAAGAGCTGTTTTGTAGACTCAGTGTATATTGCATTGCATTGCATTGTATGGGTGTCGGGAATCAAACCCACAATACTGGCATTGCAAGCGCCATGCTCAACTGAGCCATACAGGACCACATAAAAAAAAGTTTTTACTACTGATAGAAAATACAACGTGGACATTATTAATTTGTCATCATACTGTAGAGTAGAGCTTTTCATTATTCATTTCGCCATGACCTCAGTGTGATTCATTAAATATTTCTAAGAATAGATTTGAGGTGAATAACTTGATTATCCTGCTTACTTGTAACTGACATTGGCGATAGTAAAATGAGTCTGTCTAGTAACCATCTTGAACCCAAACCTGTTAAGATCAGTGGTGTAAAGTACTTAAGGAAAGATTATTTAAAGTACTACTTAAGTTGTCTGTACTTTACCATTTATATTTTTGTGACAACTTTTAATTTTACTCCACCACATTCCTGAAGAAAATAATGTACTTTTTACTCCATACATTTTCCCTGACACCCAAAAGTACTTGTTACATTTTGAATGCTTAAAGAGAAAATCCCTGGTCATCCCTACTGTATCTGATCTGGCTGACTCACTAAACACAAACGCTTTGTTTGTAAATGATGTCTGAATGTTGGAGAGGAGGAGACTTACTGTAGAGTATCTTAATTGTCCTGTGTGATTGATAGCATTACACGGACTTTCATTGCAGACTAGGAGTTCTGTCCACCCCTTGGCCTTTTAGCCGAACTAAATTAATTATTCTGGACTGCCCACTGCCTCCCAGGCTTATTGCAATTTCATAATTGCTTTGCTTACTCTTCAATTGCAAAGAAATTGTCCCCTTTATTGAATACATTTTCTGTATCTAGATGAGAAGTGTCAGCCAGGGCATTCATATTGACTGTCATAAAACACAAGCTGTAAAATAAGTTTGTCTCAATTCCTATGGATTAGATTTACTCTGATATTCCAAATGGGGTTGTGACTATTTGCAGTGCAGTCATTGCCTCTAGACTTGCATGAAGATTGAAAGCCCAAAAAGAAAACAGTCTACTGAACAAAATCTAAATACACTAGTCCTGCTGTTAAGTCAATGGTTAGTAGAAACAATTGATTCCCTTGGTAACGGCAACCAAAAGGCCAACCTGACAGTACCAAGCAGTCACCTGGAAAAGTAATGTTAAATAGCTGATGTTTACATGCACTCTTTGTTCAATACAGTGGTGGGTTGGTGACAAATGCGTAATGTAAGTGCTGGAAATGATTTACGCAACATAAAGGACGACTTCAAGTTTAATATGGAGTCATATTTAATGTTCCCTCTAAGCTGCGAACTGGCGCGCAGTAGCCCCAAGACTGCCGTGCAGCCCCCACCCCCGGACTACCGCGCAGAAGAAATATCAACCCACAGAGAGAAGCACTAGATTGAACTTCACTCAGGGGGTTATTCAACTGGCCCCTCCGTTGCGACGTCCCCTGAACGCCCATCTGCTAGCCGCGGCCCGCTAGCTGTCTAGAGCACATCGGACTGTTAGCTGAATTTCTTGGGCCACTATACCTATTTTGCCAATTGGACTGGACCCCTTTACCACACGGAACCCTACTAATCCGTTACAACTGACGAGGAGGCTCTGCACGAGGAGGCTATAACAGACTTCCTCCGTTGCGACGTCCCTCCAAGGCCCTTCTGCTAGCTTGCTAGCCCCGGCCCGCTAGCTGAATGAATCGCCGTGTCTCCAGCCAGCCTCACTACTCAAAGTACCCCTATGACTACTCGGCTATGCATGCCTCTCCCTAATGTCAATATGCCTTGTCCATTGCTGTTCTGGTTAGTGATTGTCTTATTTCACTGTAGAGCCTCTAGCCCTGCTCAATATGCCTTAGCCAACCCTTTAGTTCCACCCCCCACACACGCGGTGACATCACCTGGTGTAAATGATGTTTCTAGAGACAATATCTCTCACATCATCACTCAATGCCTAGGTTTACCTCTACCGTATTCACATCCTACCATACCTTTGTCTGTACGTTATGCCCTGAATCTATTCTATCGCGCCCAGAAACCTGCTCCTTTTACTCTCTGTTCCGAACGTACGAGACAACCAGTTCTTATAGCCTTTAGCCGTACCATTATTCTTCTACTCCTTTGGTGATGTAGATGTTAATCCAGGCCCTGCAGTGCCTAGCTCCACTCCTATTCCCCAGGTGCTCTCATTTGTTGACTTCTGTAACCATAAAAGACTTGCTTTCATGCATGTTAACATTAGAAGCCTCCACCCCTAAGTTTGTTTTATTCACTGCTTTAGCACACTCCGCCAAGCCAGATGTCCTAGCCATGTCTGAATCCTGGTTTAGGAAGACCACCAAAAACCCTGAAATTGCCATCCCTAACTATAGCATTTTCTGACAAGATAGAGCTGCCAAAGGGGGCGGTGTTGCAATATACTGCAGAGATAGCCTGCAGTCTTACTATCCAGGTCTGTACCCAAACAATTCGAGCTTCTACTTTTAAAAATCCACATTTCCAGAAACAAGTCTCTCACCGTTACCGCTTGCTATAGACCACCAACTGCCCCCAGCTGTGCCCTGGACACCATATGTGAATTGATTGCCCCCCATCTATCTTCAGAGCTCATGCTGCTAGGTGACCTAAACTGGGACATGCTTAACACAGTGTCCAAAGAAGGGCCAGAGGTATACAGAATGGTGTCGTCTGCGTAGAGGTGGATAAGAGAATCACCAGCAGCAAGAGCGACATCATTGATGTATACAGAGAAGAGACGGCATGAGAATTGAACCTTGTGGCACCCCCATAGAGACTGCCAGAGGTCCGGACAACAGGCCCTCCGATTTGACACACTGAACTCTATCAGAGAAGTAGTTGGTGAACCAGGCGAGGCAATCATTTGAGAAACCAAGGCTGTTGAGTCTGCCAATAAGAATGTTGTGATTGACCGAGTCGAAAGCCTTGGCCAGGTCGATGAATACGACCTGGCAAGCGCCCCACCACTCCCTAAGTAGTTAAGCTTTAGCCCCACCCATCTCTTTAAGGGTTGATCTGAATGTACTAACAGTAGTCAAGCACCCAAGCTAACTTGCTAGCTACTTCCAGACATCTAAGTGAGAGAGAACAGCTCACTGAACATTACTCGCCCTAGCAGAGCTGATTAGGCTGTTATGTTATCCATAGCGTTGGTGACCAACTGTGTTGTCAGATTGTCCATTCGTAAATTCAGAGCGTAACTGTGCTGCTGGCAACAATTTAATTACGCTTTTTTGCCAACATTTACTGACACTTGCCATATTCATCAGTTCTTCTGTGCTTTCTGGCACACTCAGACGAGAGTTCTCTGAAATCGGAGTAGATGGCCAGGCTGAATTTACGAACCCCAAAATGGTTATTTGCATAGTGGAGTATTTTGTTAAGACATGTAGCTAGCTAGGTAGCTAGCTAGCGCCCCACTGCTCCCTAAGTAGTTAACTAACCTCCAGACGAGCTTCAATGCCATACAACTCTCCTTCGGTGGCCTCAAACTGCTCTTAAATGCAAGTAAAACGAAATGCATGCTCTTCAACGGATTGCTGCCCGCACCTGCCCGCCCGTCCAGCATCACTACTCTGGACGGTTCTGACTTAGAATATGTGGACAACTATAAATACCTAGGTGTCTGGTTAGACTGTAAACTCTCCTTCCAGACTCACATTAAGCATCTCCAATCCAAAATTAAATCTAGAGTTGGCTTCCTATTTCGCAACAAAGCATCCTAAAACTGACCATCCTACCAATCCTTGACTTCGGCGATGTCATTTACAAAATAGCCTCCAACACTCTACTCAACAAATTGGATGCAGTCTATCACAGTGCCATCCGTGTTGTCAGCAAAGCCCCATATACTACCCACCACTGCAACCTGTACGCTCTCGTTGGCTGGCCCTCGCTTTACACTCGTCGCCATACCCACTGGCTCCAGGTCATCTACAAGATAAAGCCCCGCCTTATCTCAGCTCACTAGTCAACATAGCAGCACCCACCCGTAGCACACGCTCCAGCAGGTATATCTCACTGGTCACCCCCAAAGCCAATTCCTCCTTTGGCCGCCTTTCCTTCCAGTTCTCTGCTGCCATTGACTGGAACAAACTGCAAAAAATCACTGAAACTGGAGACTCATATCTCCCTCACTAGCACCAGCTGTCAGAGCAGGTCACAGATCACTGCACCTGTACATAGCCCATCTGTAAATAGCCCATCCAACTACCTCATCCCCATACTGTATTTATTTATTTATCTTGCTCCTTTGCACCCCAGTATCTCTACTTGCACATTCATCTTCTGCACATCTACCATACCAGTGTTTAAATGCTATATTGTAATTACTACGCCACCATGGCCTATTTATTGCCTTACCTCCCCTGTCTTACCTCATTTGCACACACTGTATATAGACTTTTTTTTCTACTGGATTATTGACTGTATGTTTGTTTTACTCCATGTGTAACTCTGTGTTGTTGTATGTGTCAAACTGCTTTGCTTTATCTTGGCCAGGTCGCAGTTGTAAATGAGAACTTGTTCTCAACTAGCCTACCTGGTTAAATAAATAAACTTTCTAGAGTTTTCCCTGTTAACACTATCAACATTTCCCTTTACTGTGGAAATTGTGATCAAATGAACGCAACATTAGCCACTTTCAAAGCAACATACTGAAACAAAACTATGCAAGAGATTTTGTTCTAGGCAGAATGCATCGGAATAGGATTCTGTTGCATTGACACCCATGACTCAGTCAGTACTCTACAATGACCGGTGCGGCATAACCAATCAGAGCTGCAGTAGGCCTATATGCAAATAGACCATTGCCATATATGGATCTGTGGCATTCACTTTGAACTGGACTGTGTTTACAGCATGAGCGGTCGTGAGTAGATGCTTGTTTTGAGATCAAAGCGAGAGCTGCATGTAGCCACTTGCGCACATTTTGTTCATATCTTTTGCTAGTTAACGAGTTATTAGCCCAGTTATAGATCATTTATAGTCAGCAATGGGGGAATGATTGCTTCCTACAACAGCACAAAATTGTTTATTTCTAGACATCTTTGAAAAATGAGTCAAGTGAAGAGCTTTTTTGTCTTAAAGGGGCAGTATTGTATTTTGAAACAGGCTTGAATAAGTCAAGTAGCCAATAGGCAGAGGGTAGCATCATTTGTCTGATTATCTGTAATATTGGTAAGGGAATAATAATGCTTTTTATTTTGTAAAGTTGTTTCTTGCATCAAATACCATTTTTAGTCACCTCCTTGTCTGAAGGACAAGTGGATATACAGGTTAATGTCAAGCCCTGCATGTTTGTTTTTTCAAAAGTATCATGAAATGTAGGCCTACATTGAACACCACACATTGGTTGCTACTGTAGGCTGAATGATAGAACAGCAATGTCCATGTTAAAATGTTATGGGATGCAAACTCCATAGTTTGAGGGTAGGCCACTCTGGTAAGCCTACATTATGATCGCTCTTAAAACTATGTGGGTACAGCCTCAGTGTTCACAGCAAACGCTCACTGGAAGCTGCACAGAATTTTCACAATGTTGAAGTTTGCGCTCAGCAGACCTGAAATTTGCTGAGTGCAGGAACATTTTTTAGGGAACATAGTATTAGTGAGACTACACAATATGACAATGCCCTTTAGAAATAAATGGTACAATGACATTCAGATTTGTTCCAACTGACTTCTCAGGTGAATTGTCTGTGGTTGTAAAGAGAGTTAATTGGGGCTTAAACCACAACAGGTATTGTGGCGAGAGTGGAGGTACACGGTGTTAATTACAGATTTGGCTCCTCTTTATAGATCAAAAAGAGATACTGCAAGGCGCCAAATTCAAAATCCAAAAGTTGAATTATTAAACATTCATCAATATACAAGTGTTGCATAGTCATCAAAAGCTCTGCTTGGCAATATCACAGCGTTGTCAGATTTCAAAAAGGCTTCACGGCGAAAGCACTACATTTGATTGTTTGAGGGTAGCACCTCCAATATTTTTCCATTACCATAAATTCATAACCCAACGCGGTTCACACAAAACACATTTCACAGCGAAAACAAATCCCTTACCTTTTGAAGAACTTCTGCTGAGGGCTTCCCAAGTGTCCAACGAAGACAATCCATGGTTCTTTTGTTAGAAAAAGTAATGTATTATATCCATAAATCTCCGTTTGGTTGGCGCGTTATGAGAAAATACAGCGTCCACTCGTCCATTGAAACGTGAAGAGAACTCGTTCAACCTATACCTATAAACTTGTCCAAGAACAATCGAACATCATTGATAATGTATCCTTAGGAACACTTATGTATATTTTGTATAATATTTCAACCGGAATATAAACTGGGCGATAAGAAAGGAAAAAACCACAGCGCGCGCAAGCCGGGAACGCGTGTTCTCTTCTGTTGACTTCTGTGAGGCCACTTCCTAATTCTTCTTCTATTGCCATCTAAAGCAACTAAATAGAATCAAAACAGTGTCTCGAGACTGACATCCAGAGGAAGCAATAGGTACTGCATTCATATGCCCTTATATGGGCATTTTCATAAGGGAGGGGTTCCAAATGAGGCAATGTGTCAAAATCACTTTTTCTAGGACAGAAATCCCTCGGGTTTTTGCCTGCCATATCCGTTCTGTTATACTCACAGACAAAATGTTAACACTTTTGGAAACTTGAGTGTTTCCTATCCAATGGTACTAAATATGTGCATATCCTATTTTCTTGGCCTGAGTGGGAGGCATTTTACTTTGGGCACGCCAGGCTCTCCAAAACCGTCACCTCGGGAGCTGCTCCCTAAGAAGTTCAGAAACATATAGCCATGAGCATTAACAATAATGAGTCCTGTTTTAACTCTGCTATCTGCCCTTTTGTAGAAGACAGGGTCTGGTCATTTGCATAATACAGGACATTCCAACTAAGTTTAACACTTCTGTTGGAATATAATAATATTAGTAGGCTACTTTTGAGGAAGTATGTATGTGTTGTAGGATGTCTATAGTAGACTTTTCACAACATCATGGACACTTCATATCTCCTATCTCCTCATAATATATTTTTAACATGCCATTTGTGGCACTGCTGTGGAATGTCATTTAAAGCATGTTTTGAATTGAAATGATCAACAATACTGCAGCTCAGAACACATTTAACCCTCCAGGCTACCCGGGAGTCACATTTCACTTTTGTTCCATACCATGAGCAATTACTGAACTACAGTATATAAACCCAGTCAGCCTACAAACAAATACAATTTTCAATGCTTGTCACTTGTAACCTGGTTCTGAGTCAGCTCCACTGATTGACAGGTTGTTCCACAGAACCATAGCTCACCACTGAATACATCCTCTCCCCTGTCACGGCGAGGGATCAGTGTCACTCCGCCACCAATTTCATATTCAGTGGGAGAACACGCTGGGGCTTCTGCGATTTTTTTTGCTGAATGCCAGAGTAATTGGCCGGACTGCCACCTTTCCCACGTCCTCTGCTGCAGTATACTGCTCCCCCTTTTCCCTCGAGTTGCAATGTGTGTGAGCGCCTGCTGATACAATCCTAGAGTAAACTGACCTGCTTTGGCTCCTCTTAGTTGTTTTCAAATAATGCTGCTTGACGAGACTCCTGTTTGATGAAATGTGTTGGAGGGCCCACTCATTCCCTTGCACCCGTCACCCCACATAAGCTCACTTTCTACTGCTCCTTTACTTCTCCCCAACACTAATCTGCTCCTACTGAGTTTCAGGGACTGTTTGCTGAAGCCCCAGCTCAGTGTTGTTGTGGGATTATTCAGGGAGATAATGTCTAAAGCAATTCACTACATAACCACCAGACCTGGGTCCCGGTATATAAGTTGTTTTCTCTCAAATACTTTAGCAGCACTTGAGTGAGCTTGCCTGGCTGTAATAGCTCTGGTGATGCAGGTCTGGCGGAATCAATCGCAGAGGAAACAGAGATGAGTCAACTTCTTTTACTATAGGAAAATGAACTACTCACGACAAGTAGAATATACACTGCTCACAACACAACGGAGCCAACACGTACAGAAAATTAATCACGGACAAAAACCAGGGGGGAACAGAGGGATTAAATAACACATGTAATTAGGGAAATGGGAACCAGGTGTGGATGAGACAAGACGAACAGAAAATGAGAAATGGATCGGTGGTGGCTAGAACTCCGGTGACGTCGACCGCCGGTAGCCGCCCGAACTAGTAGAGGGACCGACTTCAGTGGAAGTTGTGACACTGGCACAGTGGAACGAATGTTCAAACTCTTGCCAATTGGCACTCCAGGTAGGTTTAATCAAAGTATTTGAAAGCAAATATTATTTGGTCTGATAACTAACTTTCTCTCCAGCCTGATAAAATCTGATCTGAATTCAAACACACTAGCTCAGGGAAGTGAGTGTGATATGTGATATGTTGAGCAATCAAGTGACAGACAAATTGATACAGAGCTTTTTACACTGAAAACAGAATTTAATTGTTGCTTTGTAACCTCAGCTTCACAAAGAGAGACACTGAAAATATATATGGCATGTATAAGCTGGAAGTAGAAGCCTAAGTACAAGCTTAAGTGTTGTTGTCGATTAGTTTACTCCAATTAGGGGAGGGGAGGTAGGGTTAGGGGAAAATATTAAGGAAAAATATATTTAAGAAAGCCACTGTAAAATGTGTTCATGAGGAAATAAGTCTAGCAATATTAACAGAGAACGCGCAAATTGAATAGAGTTGCACTGATCAGCTCTGTAAGCAAGGGAGAAATGTCCAATAATTAATTATTTTCAACTGTCACGCCCTGACCAATATGAGCCTGTTTATGTTTCATTTTGGTTGGGTCAGGGTGTGAGTTGGGGTGGGCATTCTGGGTTCTTTATATTTCGTTGTTTTGGCTGAGTATGGCTCTCAATCAGGGACAGCTGTCTATCGTTGTCTCTGATTGGGAACCATACTTAAGCAGCCCTTTTTCCCTCCAGTGTTTGTGGGAAGTTGACTGTTTGGGTGTATGTTGCTGTTTGATACTACACCAGTTGAGCGTCGTTCATTGTTTTGGGTGAGTTAAGAATAAACATGTTTTTCTCAACCCGGCACGCTGCGCCTTGGTCGATTAATGAAGATTGTGACAGAACTTCCCACCACCAAGAGACCAAGCAGCGTGGCCAGAAGGAGAAGGGGTTCTTGACCATGGCGGCGATCAAGGCGGATTGGGAGGCCATGCCCTGGCGGGAGCTCCTAGGGGGTTCGTGGCCACAGCAGCCCCAATAATTTTTTTTGGGGGGGCACATGGTGCCAGCTCCACGCACCAGGTCCGCTGTGCGTCTTCAGAGCCCGGCATGTCCTGTCCCTGCTCCGCGCATCAGGCCCCCTGTGCGCATCGAGAGCCCGGCACATCCTGTCCCTGCTCCACGCACCAGGTCCCCTGTGCGCCTTCAGAGCCCGGCACGTCCTGTTCCAGCTCCACGCACCAGGTATCCAGTGCCTGCTCCACGGACCAGCCCGGGGCCTCCAGAGACGGTCCCCAGCCCGGGGCCCGCAACAAGGGTGCCCAGTCCAGGGTTGGCGGCGAGGGCCTCCACCCCAGAGGCGCCACCAAAGCCGAGGGAGCCAGAGGTGGAGTGGTGTCTACGTCCCGCACCAGAGCTGCCACCGCGGATAGATGCCCACCCAGACCCTCCCCAATAGGTTCAGGTTTTGCGGCCGGAGTCCGCACCTTTTGGGGGGGGTACTGTCACGCCCTGACCAATATGAGCCTGTTTATGTTTCATTTTGGTTGGGTCAGGGTGTGAGTTGGGGTGGGCATTCTAGGTTCTTTATATTTCGTTGTTTTGGCTCTCAATCAGGAACCATACTTAAGCAGCCCTTTTTCCCTCCAGTGTTTGTGGGAAGTTGACTCTGTTTGGGTGTATGTTGCTGTTTGATACACCAGTTGATCTTCGTTCATTGTTTTGTTTTGGGTGAGTTAAGAATAAACCTGTTTTTCTCAACCCGGCACGCTGCACCTTGGTCGATTAATGAAGATCGTGACATCAACTTCCTCCTGTTGTGAAACCCCAGATGTCCTTCAGATGAATATCTAAATTATATATACTGTATTTACAAGACTTTTCTAAAACCTATATACAATGCCATGCATTATAGACCATTGTCAATACCTTGTGGATATTAGTAAAACAGTGTATATGCTCTTTCAAAGAAAGTGATCGATATTTGATTTACCAAATAAATAACTCCACTGTTTAGCAGAAAACTAAAACACTTTCAGAAGTTAGGCACAACTCGTAAAACATTCATATCAGTAAGACTAATGACGGACAATGAAATGTCTGCACTAAAAGCATGTACACATAAAGCCTTTCTACCTGGTGAGAACAGATATGAAATGGGAAGGTTGCTTTGCCAACCTCACAGAAGAAGGATTGGATTGTTGACTACAGATGACACAAGATGCCATTGCTTATTTGAAGTGCAAATTTGTTTTATTGGAACAGAAGGAATTGCAGCACATAAAAAGAGAAAAGTAAATGAAAACAAGGCTTGGAATCAGAAACTGATGAGGATAGTCACATGAAAAGAGACACAGAATGAAAGGGAATTTTAAAGGAATGATAAGCAAGCAGTTATACCAACGGGGTGGGGGTAGCTGGGTTGGACGGTTTAGAAATAATTTTCATCTTGAAGTACGACGGTAAAATACTACTTTTTCTGAGAACAAGATCAAGGATTTCGAAACACACCAGATTGTCAAACGCATTTAAAGCTAATCTGATATCTAAAGGAGAGGTGGGTTATTTATTTTTGATTGGAGCGTACTTGATTAAGTTCTTATTCCTCCTAATAAAGTCTGGTACACTGTATTGAATCAAAAATTGTTTAAACCAGCAGACGGATGAGTAGAACTGCACTCTCCTTATTTATAAAATATTACTCCGTTTCACAGAAAAAGATATGTACAATGCTTGTGGTGGTTTATTGCCTAAAAACAGAAATGTAAAATCATGACCAAGCTTACCCGGTGGCGCTGGAGAACGTGGGGCACAGACACACTTATGCAGGCCGTGTGTGTGTGACTCACTCTACAACACTGTAGGTGACCCGACCTATTGATGTCTATCCATCTGATCAACGAGACAAGGGGTCAGTGAAGCAGCACAGAAAGGGGCTATAGCCATGTACTGGCTCCCAGTCTCTTGTGAGAGCTAGTTCATCCACCAACTACTTCACACACAGAAGAGGATCTTGGATGAGTGGTCTATGTTCCACATGATACTGCAGTCTAGCAATGCTGAGATGATTAATAGGATGAGGTTGTGAGATGAAAAGCTGGGGAAGAGGGACATGGTGTTGATGGATGTTCTGGAACAGGTACAGTAGATGGCAGTCAAATGTAATTCAGACAGATAGGTGGTGTTAAAGCAGTTCACACCTCCCACAGGGATCTGGGGATAATGTGATTTTTCAAACATCATTGGTTTCAAATGGGATGTGTGATTTACACATAGGATACCTTTGCAATGGAAATATCATTTTCATAGTTTCATTATGGAGTTTTAATTCTATAATGTGTGATTCATTACTTCATTATGGAAGCCCTGAAGCTCAAGGAAATAAAATCAAAACAAAAAGACTCGGAATTCCAATTTGAACTACTTAGTGTCGCGTTTTTACAACTTTTTTATTTTATTATAATTTTTTTACTAAGTCGTTCAAACCAGATACCATATTAAGTTGATAGAACAATATACTTGTCACGATCTGGAACAAGGACGGACCAAGGCGCAACGTGCATGGGGTTCCACATATTTTAATATATATACACTGGAACATACAAAACAAAGCGACCAACTGATCGGACAGGCACTAACCAAAAACAATAACCCACAAAGGCAGGTGGGGAAGGGAACAAACTAAATAGGATTCCCAATTAGAGGCAACGACTAACAGCTGCCTCTAATTGGGAGCTAACACAAAACCCAACATAAAGTCCCCTAGAAAACCCTTGTCACGCCCTGACCCAACACACCATAGAGAAACCCAGAGGGCTCTCTATGGCCAGGGCGTGACAATACTAAGTCGTTCAAACAAAATAATTTTTCTTTTGTCTAATTGGGCCTCATTTGTTATGGTTGCTGCAACCATTAATTCACTGATTCCATCCGTTGATATGATTGACAGTTCTTTGATAGCCTAAAGCATGGCTGCGTTTGAATGCCAGAGCATTTAAGTGGGCGAGTGTGGAGCGAGGAGCATAAATGAGCAGATTAAAAAAAAAAATGTCTGCCTTTATTTCACTCTGGTACTGCTGAGCCACAAGTTTTAGGCATGCTCTGCCTATAATATTTTGTTTCCATTATCACTTATCTTTTAATTAGGTCTATTAAATTGTAATTATTTAGCCTACCCCACCCACAGTAACCTGTATCTAGTTAATGTTCTACTTTCTAACAGGATATGTTAGAAAGTGTTCCTATCATCTCTACTACCAGTACTGCACTAGTTATTACTTACAAATTGGGTTAAACATGATTTTAGACCTTGTTTCTGGAAAACTGTGTATAACTATATTTCAGTGTTTCTATTTTGAAGGCAATTTGTGGGTTCGATTACAGGCTAAAAATGGCCAGAAACAAAGACCTTTCTTCTGAAACTCGTCAGTCTATTCTTGTTCTGAGAAATGAAGGCTATTGCATGTGAGAAATTGCCATGAAACTGAAGATCTCATACAAAGCTGTGTACTGCTCCCTTCACAGAACAGCGCAAACTGTCTCTAACCAGAATAGAAAGAGTGGGAGGCCCCGAAGCACAACTGAGCAAGATGACAATGCCATTAGAGTGTCTAGTTTGAGAAACAGACGCCTCACAAGTCCTCAACTGGCAGCTTCATTAAATAGTACCCGCAAAACAACAGAATCAACGTCAACAGTGAATAGGCGACTCCGGGATGCTGGCCTTCTAATTAGCCTTTTAAAATTATAAACTTGGATTAGCTAACACAACATGCTATTGGAACACAGGAGGGATGGTTGCTAATAATGGGCCTCTGTACGCCTGTGTAGATATTCCACAAAAAAAACATCTGCCGTTTCCAGCTACAATAGTAATTTACAACATTAACAATGTCTACACTATATTTCTGATCAATTTGATGTTATTTTAAATGGACAATAATGACATTTCTAAGTGACCCCAAACTTTTGAACGGTAGTGTATATCATTTTTCAAATATATATTTTTTTACCTAAAGGGGTCCTAAAATTCAAAATCAAATAGCTAAATGGTCCTTGGAATGATCATCTTTAAAAAATTCCATATGTTAGCGAAGTAGATAAGCTTCACTGTGTATGGATGGGCATGCAGCAATGGCTTCTTTTGTTTCAACCAAAAAGTGGATATTTCCTCAAATTCGCTATTCAGTTGTCTTTTCCTTTGGATTGTGCAAAGATTACACTCAACTCATGTGAGATAGCATACAAAGGTCCTAAAGCCTTTTGGCATGCGTTTCGAGGCAATGTTCCTGATGTTGTGAATAAGTCAAATCAAATCCAATTTTATTGGTCACATAAACATGGTTAGAAGATGTTAATGCGAGTGTGGCGAAATGCTTGTGCTTCTAGTTCCGACCATGCAGTAATATCTAACAAGTAATCTAACAATTTCACAACAACTACCTTATACACACAAGTGTAAAGGAATGAATAAGAATATGTATTTTTGTCTGCCATAACACTTTAAAGAAGAACACTAGCGTTCTACACACTCACAAGATGGCAGCGTCCTTAGGAAAGGTGTGCGCTTATCAGCTGCCACTGACTGCAGGGAGATTTGGAAGGTAATATACGTTGCTATTTCAATGTGTGGTAACGTTAACGACACACTATAGGAAGAGTCGTAAGACACAGTAGCTGTCTTGGTGGGAGAAATATCTGGATGAGCGATGGCCGAACGGCATAGGCAAGATGCAGTAGATGGTATAGAGTACAGTATATACATATGAGAACAGTAATGTAGGGTATGTAAACATTTAAATAAAGTGGAATTGTTTAAAGTGACTAGTGATACATTTATTACATCCAATTTTAATTATTAAAGTGGCTAGAGATTTAAGTCCGTATGTTGGCAGCAGCCACTCAATGTTAGTGATGGCTGTTTATCAGTCTGATGGCCTTGAGATGGAAGCTGTTTTTCAGTCTCTCGGTCCCAGCTTTGATGCACCTGTACTGACCTCGCCTTCTGGATGATAGCGGAGTGAACAGGCAGTGGCTCGGGTGGTTGTTGTCCTTGATGATATTTTTGGCCTTCCTGTGACATCGGGTGGTGTAGGTGTCCTGAAGGGCAGGTAGTTTACCCCCGGTGATGCGTTGTGCCGACCTCACTACCCTCTGGAGAGCCTTACGGTTGTGGGCGGAGCAGTTGCCGTACCAGGCGGTGATACAGCCCGACAGGATGCTCTCGATTGTGCATCTGTAGAAGTTTGTGAGTGTTTTTGGTGAGAAGCCGAATTTCTTAAGCCTCCTGAGGTTGAAGATGCGCTGTTGCGCCTTCTTCACCACGCTGTCTGTGTGGGTGGACCTTTTCACTTTGTCCGTGATGTGTACGCCGAGGAACTTAAAACGTTCCACTTTCTCCACTACTGTCCCATCGATGTGGATAGGGGGCTGCTCCCTCTTCTGTTTCCTGAAGTCCATGATCATCTCCTTTGTTTTGTTGACATTGAGTGTGAGGTTATTTTCCTGACACCACACTCCGAGGGCCCTCACCTCCTCCCTGTAAGCCGTCTCGTCGTTGTTGGTAATCAAGCCTACCACTGTACAGTCGTGGCCAAAAGTTTTGAGAATGACACAAATATAAATTTTCACAAAGTCTGCTGCCTCAGTTTGTATGATGGCAATTTGCATATACTCCAGAATGGCATGAAGAGTGATCAGATGAATTGCAATTAATTGCAAAGTCCCTCTTTGCCATGCAAATGAACTGAATCCCAAAAAACATTTCCACTGCATTTCAGCCCTGCCACAAATGGACAAGCTGACATCATGTCAGTGATTCTCTCTTGTGAGTGTTGACGAGGACAAGGCTGGAGATCACTCTGTCATGCTGATTGAGTTCGAATAACAGACTTGAAGCTTCAAAAGGAGGGTGGTGCTTGGAATCATTGTTCTTCCTCTGTCAAACATGGTTACCTTAAAGCAAACACGTGCAGTCATCATTGCTTTGCACAAAAAGGGCTTCACAGGCAAGGATATTGCTGCCAGTAGGATTGCACCTAAATCCACCATTTATCGGATCATCAAGAACTTCAAGGAGAGCGGTTCAATTGTTGTGAAGAAGGCTTCAGGGAACCAAGAAAGTCCAGCAAGCACCAGGACCGTCTCCTAAAGTTGATTCAGCTGCGGGATCGGGGCACCACCAGTACAGAGCTTGCTCAGGAATGGCAGCAGGCAGGTGTGAGTGCATCTGCACGCACAGTGAGGCGAAGACTTTTGGAGGATGGCCTGGTGTCAAGAAGGGCAGCAAAGAAGCCACTTCTCTCCAGGAAAAACATCAGGGACAAACTGATATTCTGCAAAAGCTACAGTGATTGGACTGCTGAGGACTGGGGTAAAGTCATTTTCTCTGATGAATCCCCTTTCCGATTGTTTGGGGCATCCGGAAAAAAGCTTGTCCGGAGAAGACAAGATGAGCGCTACCATCAGTCCTGTGTCATGCCAACAGTAAAGCATCCTGAGACCATTCATGTGTGAGGTTGCTTCTCAGCCAAGGGAGTGGGCTCACTCACAATTTTGCCTAAGAACACAGCCATGAATAAAGAATGGTACCAACACATCCTCCGAGAGCAACTTCTCCCAACCATCCAGGAACAGTTTGGTGACGAACAATGCCTTTTCCAGCATGATGGAGCACCTTGCCATAAGGCAAAAGTGATAACTAAGTGGCTCG
>QNTS01000204.1:523164-618515 GCA_003317085.1 Hucho hucho
AATAATCGCACCAACTGTTGTCACCTTCTCACCAAGCTGCTTGGCGATGGTCTTGTAGCCCATTCCAGCCTTGTGTAGGTCTACAATCTTGTCCCTGACATCCTTGGAGAGCTCTTTGGTCTTGGCCATGGTGGAGAGTTTGGAATCTGATTGATTGATTGCTTCTGTGGACAGGTGTCTTTTATACAGGTAACAAACTGAGATTAGGAGCACTCCCTTTAAGAGTGTGCTCCTAATCTCAGCTCGCTACCTGTATAAAAGACACCTGGGAGCCAGAAATCTTTCTGATTGAGAGGGGGTCAAATACTTGTTTCCCTCATTAAAATGCAAATCAATTTATAACATTTTTCACATGCGTTTTTCTGGATTTTTTTGTTGTTATTCTGTCTCTCACTGTTCAAATAAACCTACCATTAAAATTATAGACTGATCATTTCTTTGTCAGTGGGCAAACGTACAAAATCAGCAGGGGATCAAATACTTTTTTCCCTCACTGTACTACACAAAAGGACCAAGAGGCATGAAGAGAGCCTATAATTACTATGCACCCATCCTCCGGATTAGCCTGCCAGAGAACCTGAGGGGGGCCGAAACTGTGGACATTAACCTCTTAAGCATCATTAAGGAGCTCTGGGGAGCTAGCGCCCCATTCCCGACACTAGCCGGAAAAATGTAAGGCGCCAAATTCAAAATCCAAAAGTATAATTATAAAACATTCATCAATATACAAGTGTTGCATAGTCTTCAAAAGCTTAGACTCTTGGCAATATCACAGCGGTCAGATTTCAAAAAGGCTTTACTGCGAAAGCACAACATTTAATTGTTTGAGGATAGCACCTCTCATATGTTATGCGTTAGCATAAATTCATATCCAGCGCGGGTCTCACAAAACACATATAAGAGCTAAAATAAATCGCTTACCATTGATGATATTCTGCTGAGGGCATTCCGAAGTGTCCAAGCAAGACAATCCATGTTTCTTTTGTTAGAAAAAGTCATTGTTTATATCCATAAATCTCCGTTTAGTTGGCGCGTTCTGTTCAGAAAGTCCACCGTCCACTCGTCCCATTATACAAGACATATAGAGCGTTCAAATTATACCTATAAACTTTTTCCAAACAAATCAAACATTGTTTATAATCGATCCTTAGCTACACTATTATGTATATTAACGATTATATTTCACACGGATAATATCTTGAACGATAGTAAAGTAAAAAACCGAGGTGCGCGCTCTCGTGTCTCTCGCGCACCAGACAGAAATCACTTTGTCACTCCTCAGATATAAACATCCTGTATGAGGCTCTTGTTCATGACAAACTCTTGAAACACTGTCTAAAGACGGTTGACATCTAGTGGAAGCCATAGGTACTGCAACCTGGGTCCTAGAATCCTCCAGGCTCTATACCAGCCTATGGTAATAGAAGGCATGTCATGGGTTTTTGCCTGCTATATCAGTTCTGTTATACTCACAGACATTATTTTAACAGTTTTAGAAACTTCAGAGTGTTTTCTATGCAATAGTACTGTGCATATCCTACTTTCTGGGCCTGAGTGGCAGGCATTTTACTTTGGGCACACCAGATTCTCCAAAACCGACACCACTGCTGCTGATCCTTAAGAGGTTTTAAGAGAGATCTTAAAACACACCTTTTTAGTTTTGATTTTTCCTTAGGTTGCTTTTTAGTTGTTCAGTTTTTGTTATTCATATTTTTTTTGCCTCATGTTTGTTGTGTAGTAAATATTTCAGTTTTTATTTTCAATGTTTTAATTCGTTTTTTCCCCCCTTTGAAGCACATTGTGTTGCATTCCATGTATGAAATGTGCCGTTTAAATAAAGCTTGATTTGATTTTGATTGTGAAAATGGCTGGAAAAAGGCTATTCTTAGGAGCCGCTGGTGTTAACTGCCTCTGCATCTGCTGCAGATTACAGACATATTTTTCCACTCACTGTGTGGGTGTAGATGGTTTTCTGCTGCAGAGGAGGAGACAGAAATAATGGCACTAGAGATAAATCCGCATTTATATATGTTTCCAGATAAAGGAGGACTGTGTTCCTGTTTTTTTCTTCCATCTCCTCTTACTGCACTATTCACTGGAGAAGCTTATTTTGTATTATATTTTTTTTTAGATCCAATGCAGCCATTTTTATCTCAATATCAAATAATGTCTGGGTAACTATTAAGTTCTTGACTGTGACACACACACCTTTCGGAAAGTATTCAGACCCCTTGACCTAAAATGGATTTAATACAAAAATGTCCTCAATCTACACAACATACTCAATCACAAAGCAAAAACAGGCTTTTTTGCAAATGTATATAAAAAAAATTATATACACACATACACACCTTATTTACATACGTATTCAGACCCTTTGATATGAGACTCGAAATTGAGCTCAGGTGCATCCTGTTTCCATTGATCATCCTTGAGATGTTTCTACAATTTCATTGGAGTCCACCTGTGGTAAATTCAATTCATTGGACATGATTTGGAAAGGCACACACCCGTCTATATAAGGCCCCACAGTTGACAGTGCATGTCAGAGCAAAAACCAAGCCATGAGGTTGAAGGAATTGTCCGTAGAGCTCAGAGACAGGATTGTTTCGAAACACAGATCCGGGGAAGGGTACTAACAAATTGTTGTGCATTGAAGGCCTCCATCATTCTTAAATGGAATAAGTTTGGAACCACCAAGACTCTTCCTAGAGCTGGTCCCCTGGCCAAACTGAGCAATCAGGGGAGAAGGGTGTTGGTAAGGGAGGTGATCAAGAGGAATGGTCACTGACAGAGCTCCAAAGTTCCTCTGTGGAGATGGGAGAACCTTCCAGAAGGACAACCATCTCTGTAGCACTCCACAAGTCAGGCCTTTATGGTAGAGTGGCCAGACGGAAGCCACTCCACAGTAAAAGGCACATGACAGCCCGCTTGGAGTTTGCCAAAAGACAACTAAAGACTCTCAGACCATAAGAAAGAAGATTCTCTGGTCTGATGACACCAGGATTGAACTCTTTGGCCTGAATGCCAAGTGTCACGTCTAGAGGAAACCTGGCACCATCCCTATGGTGAAGCATGGTGGTGGCAGCATCATGCTGTGGGGATGTTTTTCAGCGACAGAGACTGGGAGACAAGTCAGGATCGAGGGAAATATGAACGAAGCAAAGTACAGCAAGATCCTTGATGGAAACCTGGTCCAGAGCGCTCAGGACCTCATACTGGGGCGAAGGTTACAACAATACAATGACCCTAAGCACACGGCCAAGACAACGCAGGAGTGGCTTCGGGACTGAAAAGTTTCTAAAAATCTATTTTTGCTTTGTCATTATGGGTTATTGTGTGTAGATTGACCATCACACCTCCTCCTCCATGCATTACGGTGGGAACCACACATGCGGAGATCATCCGTTCACCTACTCTGCGTCTCACAAAGACACAGTGGTTGGAACCAAAAATCTTACATTTGGACTCCAGACCAAAAGGACACTTTTCCACCGGTCTAATGTCCATTGCTCGTGTTTCTTGGCCCAAGCAAGTATCTTCTTATTGGTGTCCTTTAGTAGTGGTTTCTTTGCAGCAATTCGACCATGAAGGCCTCATTCACACAGTCTCCTCCATACAGTTGATGTTGAGGTGTGCTTGTTACTTGAACCCCGTAAAGCAATTATTTGGGCTGCAATTTCTGAGGCTGGTAACTAATTAACTTATCCTCTGCAGCAGAGGTAACTCTGGGTCTTCCATTCCTGTGGCGGTCCTCATCAGAGCCAGTTTCATCATAGCGCTTGATGGTTTTTGTGACTGTACTTGTAGAAACTTAAGAAAGTTCTTGAAATGTTCCATATTGGCTGATCTTTATGTCTTAACCTGTTATCCGTGAACGGGATTGGAGCGCCAAATTCAAATTACAAAAATACTAATTTCAAACATTCATGAAAATACAAATGCTGCACACCCTTCAAAAGCTTAGACTCTTGTTAATCTAACAGCATTGTCAGATTTCAAAAAGGCTTTACTGTGAAAGCAAAACATTTGATTGTCTGAGGACAGCACCCCCACTCAAAAACTCAATTAGCATAATAACATAACCAGCAGAGGTGTCACAAAACTCAAAAATAGCATAAAGTAAATCGCTTACCTTTGATGATCTTCCACTGATGGCATATCAAAGCGTCCAGGTTACACAATAAAAGGTCCTTTTGTTCGATAAAGTTCCTCTTTATATCCATATAGCTCCGTTTGGTTGGCGCGTTTTGTTCAGTAATCCACCTGCCCAAAGGCTTTCATCCATGCAGACAAACGATATCCCAAAAGTACCCGTAAAGTTCGTCGAAAAAAGTCAAACAGCATTTGTAATCAATACTCAGATACCCTAAAATGAATATACACTATAATATTTCAGACGGAATATAACCTGCTGAATAGAAGAGAAAAAGAACTGAGCGCGCATTCCCTGTTACGCGCAAAATCCAAAACAGTACACTTGACGTGAACTCAGGAACAAGTGGTCTTACTCCCTTGATTTTCATGATTGAANCCCCACTCAAAAACTCAATTAGCATAATAACATAACCAGCAGAGGTGTCACAAAACTCAAAAATAGCATAAAATAAATCGCTTACCTTTGATGATCTTCCACTGATGGCATATCAAAGCGTCCAGGTTACACAATAAAAGGTCCTTTTGTTCGATAAAGTTCCTCTTTATATCCATATAGCTCCGTTTGGTTGGCGCGTTTTGTTCAGTAATCCACCTGCCCAAAGGCTTTCATCCATGCAGACAAACGATATCCCAAAAGTACCCGTAAAGTTCGTCGAAAAAAGTCAAACAGCATTTGTAATCAATACTCAGATACCCTAAAATGAATATACACTATAATATTTCAGACGGAATATAACCTGCTGAATAGAAGAGAAAAAGAACTGAGCGCGCATTCCCTGTTACGCGCAAAATCCAAAACAGTACACTTGATGTGAACTCAGGAACAAGTGATCTTACTCCCTTGATTTTCATGAATGAACGTTGCAACCTTTTTCTGAAGACTGTTGACATCTAGTGGAAGTCATAGGAACTGCAATCTGGGAGCTAAAATACCCTGCATTGAATAGCATGCCAATTGAAACAGTGTAACATGACTGATTCAGACATCCCAGATGGATTTTGCTCGTGTTTTTGCCTGCCACATCAGTTCTATTATACTCACAGACATGATCGTAACAGTTTTTGAAACTTCAGAGTGTTTTCTACCCAAAGCTACTAATTACATGCATATCCTAGCTTCTGGGCCTGAGTAACAGGCAGTTTACTTTGAGCATGTTTTTCATCCGAACTTCAAAATACTGCCCCCTAGCCCTAAGTTAAAGAAAGAAATTCCACAAATTAACTTTTAACAAGGCACACCTTAATTGAAATGCATTCCAGGTGACTACCTCATGAAGCTGGTTGAGAGAATGCCAAGAGTGTGCAAATCTGTCACCAAGGCAAAGGGTGGCTATTTGAATAATCTCAAAATATTTTGATTTGTTTAACACTTTTTTGGTTACTACATGATTCCATATGTGTTATTTCACAGTTTTGATGTCTTCACTATTATTCTACAATGTAGAAATAGTAAAAATTAAGAAAAACCCTTGAATGAGTAGGTGTCCAACCTTTTGACTGGTACTCTATGTATATACTGTATATATATGCTCGTTTCGTGCAGCCATCGTTTTTCTCTTCCCCAAAGCGTTCTTGCTTTGACTGAGCAGACAACACCCAGGCATTGTCTTTTGGGAACATATCAACTCACTGGAGTGTACAAAGCATGTCTGTGTGCATCTCCTACTGTAGCTGGCAACTATGCACAGACTAACTGCAGTATCCATGTTTTTCTATCTAGTCTTGTCACCTGAAGTATTTCATGGTGCTAGTGTTGGCAACATACTGAATAACAATTTTTGTAATAAGTAGAACAAACTGCATGTTTACACGATTTAAATCAGTAGCAAAACCAGCAAAGAGACATGTTGGATAGAGTCATCATACAGCATTGTTTGAAGCTCACCATGTTCTTCCATTCACTATAGATGAAATACAATGTCATCACCACATACTACATCATGGTTATTATTCAGGCTGTTACAGTGACCATGTTACCGCCACACCTGCGGTCACGAGTCATGACCGCAGTCAAATTCCACATCACTGTTTAGTCACAGTAACTAGGCTTCTCCAAGCTCTAATGCTGCTGATGATCATTAGAAGCCTATCAAACGTGCAACCTGCCTTATACTCAGCACTCCAATGTCCCTCTAATCACTGACATCAATGCAAATGATCCAAAATGAAATCAAACACTTCATGAGAGCCCATGAGCTCATGTTGCGCAACATTTCTATAAGCAATGCAATTACATGAGGATCCCATCAGCTTTCTATAGGCTACGCCTACTATATTTATTTCTCAACTTTCCTAATATTAAGCACATTGCTTCACTTTACAACAGGAGTATAACCTACATGGCTGGCACGGAAATGAAACAAGGGAAACACTTCCTCCATTCGCTATTTAAGTTCAGAGACTGGGGCATGATAATGGTCCATTCTAAATCAAAACTAATTTCACTTATATTATTTAGTATATGTAAAGACAAGATTAAATTAAGAATTGTCTGATGGGTGACAATATTAGCCTATGACTTGTGAATGAAGCCCAGCATGAGCATTAAGGCAAGATACAGCGCATGCCTTTTTTTGTGACTTTTTCAAATCATAGTTGCATACCTCATGTAGCCAAGCCCATAGGCCTATATGTTTTTATAAGGTTTGTATCACAACTAAAGTGGCCAAATAACTTCTTAAAATGAAGCACATTAATCCGCTTTACAACCGATGTAGAGCCTAATTGGCACACATAGGCGGTGCACGAGTTTGAAGTTCGACCAAGATAATTTTCACCATAAAAATGCACCGTTATAATAAAGCATTACATGCATATTCACGTTTGCAATCACTTTTGAGAATGGTGTTTTCGCTAATTGATTGCATTTTGGAACATTCACGCTTATAGCCTACTGCCGTGTGCACATTGCTGCTCTTATAATAAGAAGAAATTGCCTAAAAGTTTCACATTTTAAGATATGCCCTCAGACGAACCACCAAACAAGCAAAGCGTCAATACAGGATTAAGATTGAATCCTACTACACCAGCTCCGACACTCGTCGGATGTGGCAGGGCTCGAAAACTATTATGGACTACAAAGGGAAACCCAGTGTGAGCTGCCCAGTGACGTGAGCCTACCAGACGAGTTAAATGCCTTTAATGCTCGCTTTGAGGCAAGCAACGCTGAAGCATGCGCAAGAGCACCAGCTGTTCTGGACGACTGTGATAACGCGCTCGGTAGCCAATGTGAGCAAGACCTTTAAACAGGTCAACATTCACTAAGCCGCGGGTCCAGAAGGATTACCAGGACGTGTACTCAAAGCATGCGCGGACCAACAGTCAAGTGTCTTCGCTGACATTTTCAACCTCTCCCTGACTGAGTCTGTAATACCTACATGTTTCAAGCAGACCTCCATAGTCCCTGTGCCCAAGGAAGCGGAAGTAACCTGCCTAAATGATTACCGCCCTGTAGCACTCACGTCGGTAGCCATGAAGTGCTTTGAAAAACAGGTCATGGCTCACATCAACAGCATCCTCCAGGACACCCTAGACCCACTCCAATTCACATACCGCCCAACAGATTCACAGATGATGCAATCTCAGTCGCACTCCACACTGCCCTTTCCCACCTGGACAAAAGGAACACCTATGTGAGAATGCTGTTCATTGACTACAGCTCAGCGTTCAACACCATAGTGCCCACGAAGCTCATCACTAAGCTAAGGACCCGATGGCTAAACACCTCCCTCTGCAACTGGATCCTGGAACTCCGTGACGGGCCACCTCCAGGTGGTAAGGTTAGGCAACAACACGTCTCCCACGCTGATCCTCAACACTGTGGCCCCTCAGGGGTGTGTACTTAGTCCCCTACTGTACTCTGTTCACCCACGACTGCGTGGCCAAACACGACTCAAACACCATCATTAAGTTTGCTGGCGACACAACAGTGGTAGGCCTGATCACCGACAACGATGAGACAGCCTATAGGGAGTAGGTCAGAGACCTGGCCCTGTGGTGCCAGGACAACAACCTCTCCCTCAATGTGAGCAAGACAAAGGAGCTGATCGTGGACTACAGGAAAAGGCGGTCCGAACAGGCCCCCATTAACATCGATGGGGCTGTAGTGGAGCAGGTCGAGAGTTTCAATTTCCTTGGTGTCCACGTCACCAACAAACTATCATGGTCCAAACACACCAAGACAGTCGTGAAGAGGGCATGACAACACCTTTTCCCCCTCAGGAGACTGAAAAGATTTAGCATGGGTCCCCAGATCCTCAAAATGTTCTAAAGCTGCACCATTCGAGCATCCTGACCGGTTGCATGACCGCCTGGTATGGTAGCTGCTCGGCATCTGACTAAGGCGCTACAGAGGGTAGGGCGTACAACCCAGTACATCACTGGGGCCAAGCTTCCTGCCATCAAGGACTTATATAGTAGGCTGTGTCAGAGGAAAGCCCCCAAAAATTGTCAGAGACTCCAATCACCCAAGTCATACTGTTTTCTCTGCTACCGCACAGCAAGCGGTAACGGAGCACGAAGTCTAGGACCAAAAGGCTCCTTAAGGGCTTGTAAGTAAGCATTTCATGGTAAGGTCTACACTGGTGGTATTCGGCGCATGTGACAAATAAAGTTTGATTTGATGCAAAAAATGTATTTGTTGCATTAGCCTCATTGATTTTAACGTTTTTTTATGTGAGTGGTTGTATTAATTTGGGATCCATCAGATACTACAACTATCCAGACTACGTTTGGAATATTTCTCTCTCACACAGAAGGACAAGAATTGGTCTACTTTTGTACTATGGGGTATAGTAGATTGACATAGGCTAGTACTTTTGCTCTTTGTTTGACATACTCATCTTGTTGGCTAACGAAAAGTAAATGTGGACAGTTCTTCTATCATCTTCAATATGTGCCTCGGAATTCGATAAGGACGTGCACAGTTGCGTCCCCGATGTGTCTGTCTCCAGGTGAAGCCTACTTCAGCGCTGAGACGTCTGTGAGAAGGACCCGATCACGTGACGGGCATTGGCTAATGCCCGTCATGTGAGAATATTATCAAGTGCTTGTCAAATTGTGAATGAGAGACTGATGAAGTGTATGCAGCCTGCGCAAGAAACAAAGTAGAGCTCATTAAACTTTTTAAAAATCATGCAGCCCTACAACGTATAAAAAATCTAAACATATAGTCCAACGTTTGTATCACAATTAAAGTTGCATATATAACTAAATTAAGCATACAAGAGGACCGGTTTCTTAGTTAACCGCTCAACACAGAATAGCTGCATGTGAGCACTCCCTCAGAAATGTTTGGAGAAAATCTCCTTTCTATGTTATTCAGCAATGTTCAATTGTATTCTTCATACTATGAAATAATATCAAATAGTGCCATGGAATTCTAAGCAGATATTGTCTGCTAAATGAACTAGTGAAGCCCACAGCCATTTGGCATAGCCAGATCAGGGCCTAACATAAGGACAACGCAGAGAATGCAATTCTGTTCTTCTGAAATAAACAACATTTTCTTCATATCAAGTTTCTTTAGACCTGTCTAAAATAAATAATGGATTTATTGTGATGGTTTAGGCCAGGTATTCCCAAATTGGGGTACGTACGCGCAATGCCGTTGGGGGTACACCAAATATATATATAAAAATGTATTTTATAAATAAAATATTAAAAAAACATTTTCAAAACGGTCCTTTTATATTTACCATTTGGGTGAGTTTTTTCCCCCTCGCCTGAGTAGCCTCGTTTCACTCCTAAAAATTAAATTAAGCCATCTAGTGTTCAGCAAAATAACAATGTCAAATACAGGTAGCCTATTCAAATAATTAACATCAATCACATTAACCGTTACTCTCTCGTATGTAGCCAAACGTAGCTTCTGCTCATTCCGTTTGCTCGAAAATTGATAAATGGTAAAAAAAAAGTAAGACCTACGTACATAGACACACATACCAGCAGTACTACACCTGCACCTGTCGACGACACAAGTTGTGTATCTGATGCAGCCAAAGAGCTACTGCCCCCTTACCCGGGAAAGCACCGAACAACAGACCGGGGCGTTGGACCATCGAAGAGGCCCAAATATGATGAGAACTACATTGATTTGGGGTTCACTTATATTTGGACGAGTGCCTTTCCTCAGCCACAGTGTATTATACGTGCAAAAGTACTCTCTCACAACTCAATGATCCCTTCACTCTTGGCAGACATTTAGAAACAAAACATGACAATTACAAAAATAAGCCCCGGGAGTTTGAGCGAGAATTAAGACGACTTTCAAGTAGTAAGACATGTAGAAAAGCAACAGATACCATTAAGAAGAATGGGCTACAAGCGTCTTATATGGTGAGCTGCTGAGTGGCAAAGGACAGGCAAGCCCCATACTATTGTGGACTTAATTCTTCCTGCTGCCGCGGCTATAACTGGGACAATGCTTGGGGAAAAAGCCCCCAAAAAACTACACAGACAATGACTTCATCAAACAACACTGTTTCACGACGCATCAGTGACATGGCAGGAGATGTTTTGAAACAATTACTGCTTCGCATACAAGCCAGTGAATTCTATGCGTTACAGCTGGATGAGTCAACAGACATGGCGGGCCTGGCACAGCTCCTGGTATATGTCCGTTAGGTTTATGGGGGGGTCAATTAAGGAAGACATCCTCTTCTGCAAACCACTGGAAACCAAGACAACAGGAGAGGATATTTTTAAGAGTGCGCTGACCCTGGTGCTAGAGGGGGTACGCAGGAGTTTGAATGTTTGAAGGGGTCCTGGACTATAAAAAGTTTGGGAACCACTGGTGTAAGCTATATTAAATGGATTTATTTCACTTTTTAAAATGTACCAAAGGTATTCGTCAGTGGCTTGTAGGCTATGCGTGGAAGCCAGGAGATGCTAAACATGTTTGTGTTATTTAACGTGAGACCGACAATTATTTGCTTGACAATCACCGGCTTTAGACATTTCATGACCGCCACAGCGCTTGTTATTATTGACCTTTTCCATAGCAGAAGTACTGTGTGCTATCCCCTCAGTACCATGGCCTAAGGCCCTTTTTGGCAACTAGTGATGGCCCCTTAGCCATATATATTAGAACATGAGGCATCTCAGAGCCTCAGAGAGATGATGTCCTTGTCATCCACACGGACTCACTCCTCTGGTGCCTCTCACTCACACTTGCTTTGCTAACATCGTCTTGACGAGCAGTGTCAGAGAGGCATGACTCACATTTATCTTAAAGCCAAATGACACAAAAATGTCTGGCTTCATGTATGAGGGAGAGTGAGTACTGAGCAGTAGTGTGAGTGTGCCTAACCTCACAACGCCTCCTCCAACGATCTGTCCTAACACTTTAATCAAATTCGCTGGATGTGACATGCCTATGTCTGCTCCAGGCCAAAGGCCTAGCTGGTATAAGTTTATGGGCCTAGCTGGTATGAGTCCTACTTCTTATTCCAAACTGCACCTCCTTGGAGGAAGTGGTTAAAATCCAGGCCATCTTAAGCTTGATTGCGTTTCAATATCAAACAGGCTGTTTTGACTCCCAGACTCTGTGTTTCCAGGACAGCACGCTGTGCACATTAGAAGCAAGCTTATAAATGACATAGCATGTATTAGTATACATATTAATTCAGGCTCTCGCACAGATCTTGGGAAGACTTGATTAGAACCACCTTTTTATCTTTGGCTTGTGTTTATATAGAGTTCTCTTTCACAGACTGCTCTCTCCTCCTCGGTTCAGCCTCCACCAGTAGAAAGGTAACGTAGGCCAGCATGAAAGGGCATCCCAGCTAGCAATGAGGAATCGGCCCAAGGACATCGGGCATTTCCGTCTACCAGAATTCAGCCGACTTTGCCGGCATCTTACCAGAATCCCCCCAGAAGTGTCCCGATGCAAATTTAAATTAATGAATACAAAATTACCCGATTTAGTCATTTTAGATATTACTATTATTGATTTTATACATTCAATTTATAACCATCCACAAAAAAAATGTGTTGCTCAGTTTTGCAGGCCTAGCTAAATGCTTAGCGCATAGAATTAAAAAGGTTTTCTCAAATGTTATTCATTGGAGATAATATAAGACAAGTACTGGAAACAATAGAATACTATGAAATATCAGGGAAACCAGGCCTGGTTTTCATAGCTGATTTTGAAAAGGCTTTTGATAATGTACGACAGGAGTTAAAATATAAATGCCTCGAATATTTCAATTTTGGAGAATCTCTTATAAAAAGGGGTTAAAGTTATGTATAGTAACCCTAGGTGTAAATAGTAAATAATGGCTACGTCTCAGAAAGTTTTAAACTGTCAAGAGGAGTATAACAAGGTTGTCCACTATCGGCATATATATTTATTATTGCCATCGAAATGTTAGCTGTTAATATTAGATCCAACAATAATATTAAGGGATTAGAAATCGGTGTCATTGTACGCTGATGATCCATGTTATTTAAAAACCACAATTAGAATCCTTCCAGCCTCAGAGGATCTAGATACTTTCGCTAACTTCTCTGGATTAAAACCAAATTATTAAGTGTACTATATTACATATTAAAAAAATTCAACTTTTACATTACCGTGTAGTTTACCAAAAAAATGGTCTGATGGGGATGTGGACATACACGGTATACATATCCAGAAAGAAAGACATTCTCACTCCAATACATTTTTATAGAGTTAGCAAAAATAGATGAGATCTTGCTACCATGGAAAGGAAAATATATCACGACTTCCGCCGAAGTCGGTTCCTCTCCTTGTTCGGGCTGCGTTCGGCGGTCGATGTCAGTCTTCTAGCCATCACCGATCCACCTTTCATTTTCCATTTGTTTTGTCTTGTTTTCCCACACACCTGGTTTTCATTTTCCCTCATTACTGTTGTGTATTTAACCCTTTGTTTCCCCCATGTCTGTGTGGGGAATTGTTTATTGGCATGCTGGTAAGCCGGGTTGTTGGTTTTTCACCCTTGCTTTGTGGCAGCCGTTATTGTGCGGTTTATTTTGTACTGCCTTACTTGGTTTTTGGGCATTTGTTTTGTTACGCGGTTGCGTTCTGTATTTTGACGTTGCCTAAGTAAAGTGCTTAGTCCACTCATCTCTGCTCTCCTGCGCCTGACTTACTTACACCCGCTACACCCACCGCATGACAAAATACCAGTATATTTGTGGAAAAATCACCCTGATTAACTCTTTAGTCACATCAGTTTACCTACAGTTGAAGTCGGAAGTTTCCATACCCATTAGTCAAATACATTTAAACTCAGTTTCACAATTCCTGACATTTAATCCTAGTAAGAATTCCCTGCCTTAGGTCATTTAGGATCACCACTTTATTTTAAGAATGTGAAATGTCAGAATAATAGTAGAGAGAATGATTTATTTCAGATGTTATTCTTTCATCACATTCCCAGTGGGTCAGAAGTTTACATACACTCAATTAGTATTTGGTAGCATTGCCTTTAAATTGTTTAACTTGGGTCAAAGGTTTTAGGTAGCCTTCCACAAGCTTCCCACAATAAGTTGGGTGAATTTTGGCCCATTCCTCCTGACAGAGCTGGTGTAACTGAGTCAGGTTTGTAGGCCTCCTTGCTCGCACACGCTTTTTCAGTTCTGCCCACAAATGTTCTATAGGATTAAGGTCAGGGCTTTGTGATGGCCACTCCAATACCTTGACTTTGTTGTCCTTAAGCCATTTTGCCACAACTTTGGAAGTACGCTTGGGCTCATTGTCCATTTGGAAGACCCATTTGCGACCAAGCTTTAACTTCCTGACTGATGTCTTGAGATGTTGCTTCGATATATCCACATAATTTTCCTCCCTCATGATGCCATCTATTTTGTGAAGTGCACCAGTCCCTTCTGCATCAACGCACCCCCACAACATGATGCTGCCACCCCCGTTCTTCACGGTTGGGATGGTGATCTTCGGCTTGCAAGCCTCAAACATAACAATGGTCATTATGGCCAAACAGTTCTATTTTTGTTTCATCAGACCAGAGGACATTTCTCCAAAAAGTACGATCTTTGTCCCCAACTGCATTTGCAAACCGTAGTCTGGCTTTTTTATGGCGGTTTTGGAGCAGCGGCTTCTTCCTTGCTGAGCAGCCTTTCAGGTTATGTCGATATAGGACTTGTTTTACTGTGGATATAGTTACCTTTGTATCCATTTCCTCCCACATCTTCACAAGGTCCTTTGCTGTTGTTCTGGGATTGATTTGCACTTTTTGCACCACAGTACGTTCATCTCTAGGAGACAGAACGCGTCTCCTTCCTGAGCGGAATGACAGCTGCCTGGTCCCATGGTGTTTATACTTTTGTACTATTGTTTGTACAGATGAACGTGGTACCTTCAGGCATTTGGAAATTTCTCCCAAGGATGAATCAGATGTGTGGAGGTCTACAATTATTTTTCTGAGGTCTTGGCTGATTTCTTTTGATTTTCCCATGATGTCAAGCAAAGAGGCACTGAGTTTGAAGGTAGGCCTTGAAATACATCCACAGGTACACCTCCAATTGACTCAAATGATGTCAATTAGCCTATCAGAAGCTTCTAAAGCCATGACATCATTTTCTGGAATTTTCCAAGCGGTTTAAAAGGCACAGTCAACTTAGTGTATGTAAACTTCTGACCCACTGGAATTGTGATACAGTGAATTATAAGTGAAGTAATCTGTCTGTAAACAATTGTTGGGAAAATTACTTGTGTCATGCACAGAGTAGATGTCCTAACCGACTTGCCAAAACTATAGTTTGTTAACAAGAAATTTGTGGGGTGGTTGAAAAACGAGTTTTAGTGACTCCAACCAAGTGTATGTAAACTTCCAACTTCAACTGTATTTGCTTATGGTTTTGCCATTACCTAATGACCTGCTTTTTAAATTATTTGAACAACAAAATTCCATTTTATTTGGAATGGTAAGCCAGACCAAATTAAAAGGGCATATTTATATAACAAATATGAATTAATTGAGGGCAGAAATTATTAAATATTAAATCATTAGACCTCTCACTAAAGGCATCAGTCATACAAAAGTTATTCTTAAATCCGAAATGGTTCTCTAGTAAAAATTTCTCAACATGTTCAATAATGGCATTTTCCCGTTTATTCAGATGACAACTGCTTACTTTCGGTAATTTGAAAATGAAATCATCTCCAAAATAGTATTTTTTTTTTAAACAAGCCTTAGAAAGTTGGTTGCAATTTCAGTTTAATCCACCTGAAAAGACAGAACAAATAATACAACAAATATTGTGGTTAAACTAAAATGTCCTTATTGATTAAAAAAGTGTTTTCGATAAAATATTTAAAAAAGGTATAATCTTTGTAAATTATATCATAAATAGGACTGGTGGAGTTGTGTCACATGTGCAGCTAACACAGACATATGGAAATGTCTGCTCTACCCAAAATTACAACCAACTAATTGCAACATTACCACAAAAATGGAAGGGGCAAGTGGAAGGGGAAAAAAGTAAGGAACTTGTCTACATTAAAGACCAAAAATGGTTAAAGAAAATTGTGATAAAAATATATACCAGTTTCAATTGCAAAATAGTTGGGAAGAGATTTGAGATGTACCGATTCCATGGCACATGATTAATGAATTGACACGCAAAACGATCATTTATTTTGGTACTGTCCATATGTAGCTCGTTTTTGGTCACAGGTCCAGGAATGGCTTTAGAATTGCAACATTTGCCTGGAACTAACGCTGCAGATAGCAATAATAGGTGATTTGAAAAGCCAGTCAATCGATCAATAATATAATTATTTTAGCAAAAATATTTATCTTTAATTTACAAATCTGTAGAAGCTATGAGAATAGAAAGGGTCAGTACTTTTGTGAAGCATCTCAGCACAGTTGAAAAATATATGGCAAATAGAAATCCAAAACGGATGGTGTTAAGAGATAGATGGGAGGGGTTGAATGGACCTCTAGGGTGGGACTAATAACAAGATAATTTTTTTTTTAAACATATGGGGTCTGTAAAATGTATATAGGTTCAGAAATTTTGTGAAATAGCGCAGTTACAAATAGTGTGTGTGTATGTACGTACCATTCAAAAGTGTTTGTACACTACCATTCAAAAGTTTTGGGTCACTTAGAAATGTCCTTGTTTTTGAAAGAAAAGCACATTTTTTTTGTCCATTAATGTGACAACCCTCCCACTCTGTGCCAAATTCTCTTTGCGCTTGTTTTCCTTGATAGGATGTCGGTGGGCGGAGCTGGTCGGCTCGTCAGCGAAATGGACACACCTGGGCTCGGGTGTGTCCCGGGTTAAATACACCTTTTCCCCATTAATTGAGGAGACTCTCTCCATGCAGACACACTGTCGAATTTTGGTTGTGGCATTTTTGTGGCCGTTTTGTTGGTTTGCTTTGGCACCTTTCAACACCCCTCATTATGCACGCAACCACTCACTTACACTACTGACTACACACACCATTGTTAATTGTATTTAGGTTACTTCAGTTAATAAATATGTTTCTGTTATTGCTTCTCCACATTGTCTCCCTTTTTGTTATGGACTTCGAGCCAGTTCGTGACAATTAAAATAACATCAAATTGATCAGAAATACAGTGTAGACATTGTTAATGTTGCAGATGACTATTGTAGCTGGAAACAGCTGATTTTCTTTTAATGGAATATCTACATAGGCGTACAGAGGCCCATTATCAGCAACCATCACTCCTATGTTCCAATGGCACTTTGTGTTAGCTAATCCAAGTTTATAATTTAGAAACAGACGCCTCACAAGTCCTCAACTGGCAGCTTCATTAGATAGTACCCGTCTCATCGTCAACATTGAAAAGGCGACTCCGGGATGCTGGCCTTCTAGGCTGAGTTTCAGCTGTGCTAACATAATTGCAAAGGGTTTTCTAATGATCAATTAGCTAATCCAAGTTTATCACTTTAAAAGGCTAACACAACGTGCTTTTAGAACACAGGAGTGATGGTTGCTGATAATGGGCCTCTGTTACGCCATTGTAGATATTCCATAAAAATAATCTTCTGTTTCCAGCTACAATAGTCATTAACAATGTGTACACTGTTTTTCTGATCTATGTTATTTTAAGGGGAAAAAAATATGCTTTTCTTTCAAAAACAAGAACATTTCTAAGTGACCTCAAACTTTTGAACGGTTGTATGTGTATATATATATATGTGTGTATGTGTGTGTGTGTGTGTGTGTATGTATATATGTGTTTGTATGTATATAGATATATATTTAGCAAAAAAATATATAGGGTGGATTTTGCAGACAATTACATTGATGGAAGCTGATCAATATTAAAGCTGATCCACCACCTGAAGAAAACAAAAAAAGAAAACATTGCCACAGGAGTCACTACAGCGCAATGGGTCAAAGACATTCCAGCCGGCCAAACCCTCCCCTAACTCAGATGACGCTGGGCCAACTGTGCGTCGCCTCACGGGTCTCCAACCAGCATCTGTAGCAACGCAGTTTGCACTGCAATGCAGTGTCTTAGACCACTGCGCCACTCAGGAGGCTTCATCCAGTTAATGCTTATTAATTGCCTTGCACAAAGAATTAAAATACTACTTAAACAGGAATCTTAAAGAATTAAATTTACATGTTAATTGTATTTTTTGATCACAGAAACAATGAGAAAATATGGAAAAATAAATAATGTAATGTTAATTATGTAAAGCAGCCCGCGAAATCTGCCAGAGAGTAGCCCCAATCGTCCCGAGCCCCAAGTAATACATTTGGGCCAGATAACTCACACCAGAATCGGCCCGAACTCAATCCCCGCATCCTAGCCATAAGTAATACTGCCGACTCTCAGCCAGAATCGGCCCAGATCCACTGTGCTAGTTGGGATGTCCCAGATCTGTATGGCATTAGGACTTGATTGAGTTCCCACCGTCTCATCTCAGCCTGTATTCATGTGCCATCTGTTCTTTGAATTAAGCCGTTGCAACAATGCCACAGTCCCCCCTAAGACAAAATGCTATATAAGCTGTGTTTGCCTTTTGAAATAATGATCAGCACTAAAGACTGACAAGATTACAGTCATTAAATGTGACCGACCGGCTCAAAATCGCTCTTATACAGCAACATTTTACATTGGATAAAAGTAGAGACTCAGAGCTACGAAATGGTATATCATACACTACATTTGAGGAACAATGGGAAAGTAATTTTGCTTTGAAAGTTGATAAACTCACTTTTGAGAAAATGGCCTTTGAATGTTTTGGTACTACAATTGGAGCCCTATTTGTCTACACCCATTCAGCATCATTCACACCCTCTTAACTTCTTAGGGAGCAGCTCCCGAGGTGACGGTTTTGGAGAGTCTGGCGTGCCCAAAGTAAAATGCCTCCCACTCAGGCCCAGAAAATAGGATATGCACATAATTAGTACTATTGGATAGGAAACACTCTGAAGTTTCTAAGAATGTTAAAATATTGTCTGTGAGTATAACAGAACGGATATGGCAGGCGAAAACCCGAGGAATTTCTGTCCTGGAAAAAGTGATTGACACATTGCCTCATTTTGAACCCCTCCCTATTGAAAATGACCATATAAGGGAGTAAGATTTCAGTACCTATTGCTTCCACTGGATGTCAACAGTCTCTAGACAGTGTTTTGATTCTGTTTAGTTGTTCTGGATGGTAATAGAAGAAGAATTAGGAAGTGGTCACAAGAAGTAAACAGAAGAGGATGCGCGTTCACAGGTGTGCGCGCGCTGTGGTTTTTTCCTTTCCTATCGCCCAGTTTATATTCCGGTTGAAATATTATAGTAAATATACATAAGTGTTCCTAAGGATACATTTACAATTATGTTTGATTGTTCTTGGACAAGTTTATAGGTATAGGTTGAACGAGTTCTCTTCACGGTTCAATGGGCGAGTGGCCGCTGTATTTTCTCATCATAACGCACCAACCAAACTGAGATTTATGGATATAATAAATGACTTTTTCTAACAAAAGAACCATGGATTGTCTTCGTTGGACACTTGGGAAGCCCTCAGCAGAAGTTCTTCAAAAGGTAATTCATTTGTTTTCGCTGTGAAATGTGTTTTGTGTGAACCGCGATGGTTTATGAATTTATGCTAATGGGAAAATATTGGAGGTGCTACCCTCAAGCAATCAAATGTAGTGCTTTCGCCGTGAAGCCTTTTGGAAATCTGACAACGCTGTGATATTGCAAGAAGCAGAGCTTTTCATGACTATGCAACACTTGTATATTGATAAATGTTTAATAATTCAACTTTTGGATTTTGAATTTGGCGCCTTGCATTTCACCGTGTAGTGTCCCACCACTCCCTAAGTAGTTAAGCTTTAGCCCCACCCATCTCTTTAAGGGTTGATCTGAATGTACTAACAGTAGTCAAGCACCCAAGCTAACTTGCTAGCTACTTCCAGACATCTAAGTGAGAGAGAACAGCTCACTGAACATTACTTGCCCTAGCAGAGCTGATTAGGCTGTTATGTTATCCATAGCGTTGGTGACCAACTGTGTTGTCAGATTGTCCATTCGTAAATTCAGAGCGTAACTGTGCTGCTGGCAACAATTTAATTATGCTTTTTTTGCCAACATTTACTGACACTTGCCATATTCGTCAGTTCTTCTGTGCTTTCTGGCACACTCAGACGAGAGTTCTCTGAAATCAGAGTAGATGGCCAGGCTGAATTTACGAACCCCAAAATGGTTATTTGCATAGTGGAGTATTTTGTTAAGACATGTAGCTAGCTAGGTAAACAATGAACCATAATCACAACTCATGACGTTAATAACCTGCATGAATCTGCAGGTGGCTAACCAACCAGGTTCAATGTCAGCTAGCTAATTGGCTATAGCTAGCCAACCAAATGGCTCTTTGTCAATATTTGAAACGTGTAATATCTGCAAATGTAGCTAGCTAGACTATTGTTGTGGAAATTCAGTACTGAGAGAGATTTGGTCATTTCTTCAAACAATCAACCTTTAACTATTGCAATAATGAAACCGTCAGCCCAACAGTCTTGACTGACTGTTAGGCTGAAACCAATATACACAGGCAGTTAGGAAAGCTAAGGCTAGCTTTTTCAAGCAGAAATTTGCATCCTGTAGCACAAACTCAAAAAAGTTCTGGGACACTGTAAAGTCCATGGAGAATAAGAGCACCTCCTCCCAGCTGCCCACTGCACTGAGGCTAGGAAATACTGTCACCACTGACAAATCCACTATAATTGAGAACTTCAATAAGCATTTTTCTATGGCTGGCCATGCTTTCCACCTGGCTACACCTACCCCGGTCAACAGCCCTGCACTCCCCACAGCATCTCGCCCAAGCCTCCCCCATTTCTCATTCACCCAATTCCAGATAGCTGATGTTCTGAAAGTGCTGCAAAATCTGGACCCCTACAAATCAGCTGGGATAGACAATCTGGACCCTCTCTTTCTAAAATGGTAAATTGTTGCAGCCCCTATTACTAGCCTGTTCAACCTCTCTTTCGTATCGTCTGAGATTCCCAAAGATTGGAAATCTGCCGCGGTCATCCCCCTCTTCAAAGGGGGTGACACTCTAGACCCAAACTGCTACAGACCTATATCTATCCTACCCTGCCTTTCAAAGGTCTTCGAAAGCCAAGTTAACAAACAGATTACCGACCATTTCGAATCCCACCGTACCTTCTCCGCTATGCAATCTGGTTTCCGAGCTGGTCATGGGTGCACCTCTGCCACGCTCAAGGTTCTAAACGATATCATAACCGCTATCGATAAGAGACATTACTGTCCAGCCGTATTCATTTACCTGGCCAAGGCTTTCGACTCGGTCAATCACAACATTCTTATTGGCAGACTCAACAGCCTTGGTTTCTCAAATGATTGCCTCGCCTGGTTCACCAACTACTTCTCTGATAGAGTTCAGTGTGTCAAATCGGAGGGCCTGTTGTCCGGACCTCTAGCAGTCTCTATGGGGCTGCCACAGGGTTCAATTCTCGGGCCGACTCTCTTCTCTGTATACATCAATGATGTCGCTCTTGCTGCCGGTGATTCTCTGATCCACCTCTACGCAGACGACACCATTCTGTATACTCCTGGCCCTTCTTTGGACACTGTGTTAACTAACCTCCAGATGAGCTTCAATGCCCTACAACTCTCCTTCCGTGGCCTCCAACTGCTCTTAAATGCAAGTAAAACCAAATGCATGCTTTTCAACCGATCACTGCCCCCACCTGCCCTCCCGTCCAGCATCACTACTCTGGACGGTTCTGACTTTGAATATGTGGACAACTACAAATACCTAGGTGTCTGGCTAGACTGTAAACTCTCCTTCCAGATTCACATTAAATATCTATAATCCAAAATTAATCTAGAATCGGCTTCCTATTTTGCAACAAAGCATCCTTCACTCGTGCTGCCAAACATACCCTCGTAAAACTGACCATCCTACCGATCCTTGACTTCGGCGATGTCATTTATAAAATAGCGTCCAACACTCTACTCAACAAATTGGATGCAGTCTATCACAGTGCCATCCGTTTTGTCACCAAATCCCCATATACTACCCACCACTGCGACCTGTACGCTCTCGTTGGCTGGCCCTCGCTTCATACTCGTCGCCAATCCCACTGGCTCCAGATCATCTACAAGTCTTTGCTAGGTAAAGCCCTGCCTTGTCTCAGCTCACTGGTCACCATAGCAGCACCCACCCGTAGCACGCGCTCCAGCCGGTATATCTCACTGGTCACCCCCGGAGCCAGTTCCTCCTTTGGCCGCCTTTCCTTCCAGTTCTCTGCTGCCAATGACTGGAACGAACTACAAAAATCACTGAAGCTGGAGACTCATATCTCCCTCACTAGCTTTAAGCACCAGCTGTCAGTGCAGCTCACAGATCTCTGCACCTGCACATAACCCATCTGTAAACAGCCCATCCTACTACCTCATCCTCATAATGTATTTATTTATCTTGCGCCTTTGCACCCCAGTAACTTGCACATTTATCTTCTGCACATCTACCATCCCAGTGTTTAATTGCTATATTGTAATTACCTCGCCACTATGGCCTATTTATTGCCCTACCTCCCTTATCTCATTTGCACTCACTGTATATAGACACATATACATATTTTATTTTTATTTTTTATTATTGGCTGTATGTCTGTGTATTCCATGTAACTCTTTGTTGTATGTATCAAACTGCTGTTCTTTATCTAGGCCAGGTCGCAGTTGTAAATGAGAACTTGTTCTCAACTAGCCTACCTGGCTAAATAAAGGTAAAATAAAAATAAATTAAAAAAAATATAGATTGTGGGGCACCATAAGCCACTCTGGGTTCATCTTCTGGTTATCTGCCTCTTGTGTCATTTTTAACCCCACCTTGGTCTTAGTTTCCCAGATGCCAGGTTAATTAGGAATACTGAGGCCTTTGTTCTGCTCCTCCAGGCCATCTCTATCCCGGCTAAACATACACCGTATCTTGTCTATGGAACGCAGGCTCAATCAGACCGGAGACATATGTCTCATATGCATCACTAATCATAGAATAAAATGTGGCTGTTAGTGATAAAAACTAAGACATCCATCTCAAGCCATCTCTAGCAAAACCATGTCTTCGACACCCAGACTAGCTGCAGGAAGCATTAGCAGGACGGAAATATCTTACTGTTTGTTAAGTAAATAATTGTTACATATCCAGCAAATAAGGTGAATACATAATCTTACCCTCACACTATCTTAACCATATACATTATTCATGGTTGGACACGTTTCCTGTCGGATGCCATGGTTACTCAGTTTGAAGATGTAATCCGGAGACAGGGGTTCTCAATCTCTTTATGTCACGATCGCTGACATGAGTAGACCAAGGCGCAGCGTGCAGGGTTGAGTGAAACATGTTTCAATCAATGAAACTCACCAAAAACAATAAAATAATAACAACAACCGTAACGCACGGTGTAGCGCAACACAGCAACTACACACACACAATAAACAAAACATTATCCCACAACACAGGTGGGGGACTGAACACACTAAATAGGATTCCCAATTAGAGACAACGACTAACAGCTTCCTCTAATTGGGAACCCAAACCAAACCAACATAGAAAATACAACATAGAACCCTAAACCCCCCTGGTCACGTTTTGACCAAAAACACCATAGAGAAGCCAAAAAGGGCTATCTATGGCCAGGACGTGACACTTTAGATATACTTAAATTCCACTGATTTCAAAACTCAGTCCTCCAGTAAGTGGAGAGCAACACTTCTGTAGTTTTAATACACATAAAAAAAAGCTAGACAGGATAACCTAGACATACTGACCACCTCAAATAGACAGAAGCGTACTATATGGCAAACCAATCCCAACTCATCTCTCGGCATGTCCAGCCCACTCATTATCTCAACCAATCATGGCCAGCGAGAAGGTTGATGTATTTTTCTGTGGCTAAACCAACTAGGCTCGTAATTTAACAATTTTATTCGTGTTTACAGATGGCATACAAGTTTGTTATTAACTACTTACGGAGTGGTGGGGAGCTAGTTGAATTATTAAACATTCATCAATATACAAGTGTTGCATAGTCATCAAAAGCTCAGCTTCTTGGCAATATCACAGCGTTGTCAGATTTCAAAAAGGCTTTACGGCGAAAGCACAACATTTGATTGTTTGAGGGTAGCGCCTCTAATATTTACGCATTAGCATAAATCCATAACCCAACACGGGTCTCACAAAACGCATAAAATCGCTAATATAAAATCGCTCACCTTTTGATGGGAAGCCCTCAGCAGAAGTTCAAGTGTCCAACGAAGACCATCCATGCTTCTTTTGTTAGAAAAAGTCATTTATTATATCCATAAATCTCAGTTTGGTTGGCGCGTTATGATCATAAAATCCACCGTTGAGTCGCCCATTGAACCGTGAAGAGAACACGTTCAAATTATACCTATACACTTTCTACAAACAAATCAAACAATTTTTTATATATCTTTAGGTATCCTTTTGGGTATATTTGCTGTAATATTTCAACCGGACGATAACGTGAACGATAGGAAAGAAAAATAAAGTGGTGTGCGTTCACAATCTTGCGCGCGTCAAACCTTGTTTACAAAAGTGGTCGCCTGACAATTTCCTGTTCCTATCTGTTCTGGTCACTCCTAGAATTCCCAGACTTTGTTTATAGACTGTTGACATCTAGTGGAAGCCATAGGTACTGCAGTCTCAGTCCTACATAAAGTTGTATGCAATAAGCACAATGGAGAAGATGCTCATTTACAAAAAAAAACTGAAAATCCAGATGGATTTTCCTCGGGTTTTCGCCTGCTATATCAATTCTGTTATACTCAGATACATTATTTTAACACTCTTAGAAACTTCAGAGTGTTTCCTATCCAATAGTACTAATTATGTGCATATCCTATTTTCTGGGCCTGAGTGGCATGCATTTTACTTTGGGCACGCCAGACTCTCCAAAACCGTCACCTATGCAGCCGCTCCCTAAGAAGTTAAGGCACATGAAAATTCGAGAACGCATATGCCAAAAAAACGCATTTTGATAAAAAATAATAATATAGTTTTTACGTTCAAACCGCTCTCCTATGAAGTAGTGACCCGCAACATACGCCTAGTTTCCTGAAACGGGTCACAAATGGAATATAAGGTTTTCAACACCACTGTTTGCCTCATATAAATAAGCAAATACTGTACAAAAGTTAACTACAGCACTATATAGAGTGCATTCAGAAAGTATTCAGACCCATTGATTTCTCATTTTGTTACCTTACAGGCTTATTCTAAAATAGATTAAATTGTTTTTTTCCCCCTCATCAATCGACACACAATAACAAAGCAAAAACAGGTTTTTAGAATTTTGTGCAAATTTATACAATATACTGAAATATCACATTTACATAAGTATTCAGACCTTCACTCAATACATCGTTGAAGGACCTTTGGCAGCAATTACAGCCTTGACTCTTTTTGTGTATAATGCTACAAGCTTGAGTGGTCCAGCCAGAGCCCACACTTGAACCCGATCGAACATCTCTCCCCATCGAGCTTGCAGATCTGCAGAGAAGAATGGGAGAAACTTATTTGGGAAGTTTCTCCCATTCTTCTCTGCAGGCTGTGAGTGGCTGGACCACTCAAGGACATTCAGAGACTTGTCCCGAAGCCACTCCTGTGTTGTCTTGGCTGTGTGCTTAGGGTCGTTGTCCTGCTGGAAGGTAAACCTTAAGTCGAATGTTATGTCACATGCGCCAAATACAACAGGTGTAGTAGACCTTACAGTAAAATGCTTACTTACAAGCCCTTAACCAACAATGCAGTTAAGAAAAAGAACAACAAAAGAAATAAAAGTAACATAATTAAAGAGCAGCAGTAAAATAACAGTAGCGAGGCTATATACAGGGGGTATAGGTACAGAGTCAATGTGCGGGGGCACCGGTTAGTTGAGGTAATATGTACATGTAGGTAGAGTTATTAAAGTGACTATGCATAGATAATAACAGAGTAGCAGCATAAAAGAGGGGGTGCAATGCAAATAGGTACTGTCAGTATCTCTCTACACTACAGTCCTCTTTCTTTTTCTGTGTTGTTATGTGTTGTGTACTTCCCCTGCTCTCTTTCATGAGCCTTATCACCCTTCAGGTGCCTTTTACTGAGGAGTGGCTTCCGTCTGGCCACTCTACCATAAAGTCCTGATTGGTGGATGGCAGCAGAGATGGTTGTCCTTCTGGAAGGTTCTCCCATCTCCACAGAGGAACTCTGGACCTCTGTCAGAGTGACCATCGGGTTCTTGGTCACGTCCCTGACCAAGGCCCTTCTCCCCCAATTGCTCGGTTTGGCCGGGCAGGAAAACAGTCTTGGTGGTCCTAAACTTCTTCCATTTAAGAATTATGCGGGCCACTGTGTTCTTGGGGACCTGCTGCAGAAATTTCCCCAGATCTGTGCCTTGACACAATCCTGTCTCAGAGCTCCTTCGACTTCATGGCTTGGTTTGTGCTCTGACATGCACTGTCAACTGTGGGACCTTATATAGACAGGTGTGTGCCTTTCCAAATCATGTCCAATCAATTTAATTTACCACATGTGGACTCCAATCAAGTTGTAGAAACATCAAGGATGATCAATGGAAACAGGATGCACCTGAGCTCAATTTCAAGTCTCATAACAAACGGTCTGAATGCTTACGTAAATAAGGTATGTTTTTTTTTTTATACATTTGCAATAATGTCTAAAAACCTGTTTTCGCTTTTTCATTATAGGGTATTGTGTGTAGATTTTTTATTTAATCAATTTTCGAATAAGACTAACAAAATGTGGAAAAGGGGAAGGGGTCTGAATGCACTGTACGCTAAGTGTCTTTTCAACACTCCTATACACTAGTAAAGGATAGTGAAGGCTAATCAACACAAATCCACTACCCACTTGTGGTTGTGGTTTTGTAGGTTACTGTCTAAAACTGTCCCACAAAATGATGGGTCTATAAAAACCCTCCTTGTGTAACTTTTAAGGCTTATTTTTCCAGGTACTGAGGGATTACTTGGAAGGGTTAATTTCATTTGATCTCTTATCTGAGGCATACATTGATACAGGAACTTATTTATTTTGGGCCAACGCTCCCATGTGTGCAGTATGCATAGGGGGGAAAGTGTCCTTGACTGTCGTGTTGAAAACGATCCATGGTGATATTAATCGAAGTTGTCCTTCAGAGGACAGGAACGCTGAGAGAAAATATGCATGCAAATTAAGTCTCACGCTGTAATGCTTTTCATACAGTATCCATACCAAGAGTTATACAAACCTTCACCTGGTAGTGGGTTTATTCCTGTATATTGGCCACTGAGCACTGACTAGCCAATGCGGTGGGCAAACAGAGCAGTCCGGCATCCATTGAATTGTTTAATCAATGCATATTTCAATATTATAATATGTCAAGCATCCGGTCACAGTAAACTTGGCACTGTAAAATGTTGACCTTTGCATTGATTTAAGTATACCTAATTGTATGCACATTTACTTTTAGTGCATGTCCCTCACCTTAGCTATCCAGTCACTGCACAGTTCTTTACAAAACTGTAAAAAAAAGTGTTACGTAAAAAAAGAGTGCAATTTTATGCTTAACTGGAGAGGACTAACAAAATCATATTTATCCCGCCTTTAAGAGAACACAGCGGTAAACTGTCATATTGTTTAAGGTGTAGACACAACAGCATGGTGGTGTAGCCTAGTGCCTAAAAATATAGTAGACAAACATAACAGCCGGAATTAAACCCTCTATGTGCAGTGGGTAAGCACTTGTACTGTGTACTTCCCCAGTTAGTGGTAAAGCTACAGCTGTAAAAATATAAAAATGTCACTCCCGATCAGGGGGAGGACAGAGAAGTGGGTAAAAAGCCTTCAACTTGCTGTCGCAGACTCTGCTAGAGGGTAGATGTGGAACACGGACAAATTGAAAGACAGTAAAGTGCAAAAGAAATGTAATGAACCAAGTAGAGGTGTGTGTGTGAGTTTGTGCATGTGTGTGTGCATCTGCGTACATACTTGCGTGCATATGAAGCGATCAATCATGGACTCGAGCACAGCAAGCTGTAGCCATGGGACTGTCAGTATCTCTCCACACTACGGTCCTCTTTCTTTTTCTGTTTTGTTATGTGTTGTGTGCTTCCCCTGCTCTCTTTCATGAGCCTTATCACCCTCCAGGTACTGTATGTGATTAGCAATGGGCTGCAGCTGCCACCATTGAGTCATCAGCTCTGTTCGTGGTTGCTGAATAGGGAGGGGGAGAATGGTGGATGCTGTCCATGGTGCTACAGCCCTCTGCTGAGCCACACAGGCATATTGGAATGATGAGCGTAAAGTCCCCTGAATTGAAGGAATAGAGGGACTGAGGCCATGAAATGCAACATTAACTTTGAAATTACCAGCAATGTCTGTCTAGTCTGTAGAGCCAAATTACCATTTGTGGCTGGCTGAGCTCTGGGGCTAGAGAGAGCATGGAGAGACTATTCATTGAATATCCAGTCCTCACTCTTAATGGCTCAGCCAACATGCTATAGGCGTACCCCGTCTGTGTGTTCAAATCTAAATAAATAACATATTAAGAACTCTAACGTGTTGAGAAACAAAAACAGAAGTAAAACTTATAAAACTAACAAAAACAACTAAAAGAGATTCTCTGTTAAGTTTACTGGCCCATTTTGTGGGCGACACCACAAAAACAACACTTTGCCAGTGTAAACAAATTAGATAGATAAGAATTTGAACAGGCAAGCAATGTTTTAGCCCCTATGGGTATAATGACCTCGGCTAATGTTGGCTAGTTGGCAAGGTGTAGAGTTTATAGGCACACACAGAAATGTGCTGAATCATGCCTACTCTAATGTACAAGACTTTCATTTCTTATGTTCCTCACTGGCCATATCTTTGTGTCTCTTTGACACACGTTGAAAAGACTCTTAACTTTTTGCTAAATGTTTACTTGGCTATTTTACCCATGACTTCCTTTAAAGCTACAATCCTTAATTGAAACATTTATAAAGCGGCCACCCCACCTGTGTTTTGGTAAGAAGCTGAGGGATAGGCCTGGAGATCCATGATATCAAAATTATAGTTTTAACCAGTGTTTGTTTACATTTACATTGTTTACAAACATTGGAGTAAAACAAGCTTGTATTTTGGGTTCTGATAGTTAAACTAAGCTCATAAGAATTTCTGTTATATTCTTCAAGAGTAAAATGGGTATATCATTAATTTATAAGTCCAAAAATTTATGTAGTAACTAAGTATTCCAGCTTTAATATGGGATTTGTATGGGTTGTTATAATAAACATGTGTAGCCTATAACTACATCATCATCCCTTCTCACTCTTGTCCCTGTGGGAATGTTGTCCACCCCCACTGTTCCTCAAATGAAGAAGTCATTTTCTTAATGCTATATCCACCAGTTTGTCACAGTTTGTGTTTTTTCAGAAATTTTTGCTTATGGGTACCTTCATGTGTGTGCAAAAAAATTCCTGTTCTCATATTTGTAATATATTTGTGTGCAAAATGCTATATATCCATGTTTCATATTTGACTGTGATCTGGTTGTCTCACCTAGCCATCTTAAGATGAATGTACTTACTGTAAGTTGCTTTTGATATGAGCATCTGCTAAATGACTAAAATGTCAAATGTAAATGTTTTATATACAGATATCATATTACTGTATTGAATTATTATATTTAAACAATTTGTACAGTTAATTAAACATTTAGTTATTTGTTCCATTTGACTGTGTAAAACTTACAGCTGTACTACTTATGTGAGGCAGATAGTATTTTGCAAAAAACATTATTTTAAACAGTCAGGTGATAGATTTTAAACAAATACATGTCTGTCATTGAACAACACCATGCCATGATTAGATAGTAGAAAAAGCACACCAATCTCTTTCATAATTTCTTTAAACAAAATGCTAATTTACTAACAATTCTTAAAATTGATATACACTCAATATTTGGAAGGTGTTCCTAGTGTTTGGTATACTCAGTGTATATTGTTTTGGAAATTAAACTCAAGTGTTTAAGTATGTTTTCAATTACTAGCCTTCTCTGGAGCATTTTCTCTCTTGTTAGCTGTGTACTGTGTCTCAAGGGGTGACAAGCTGTGACATTTAATAGCTGGCAAAAATCCACGTATTATTACAAATTAACAGCAAACATAGCATCCAGCATAGGGTAGAAAACAACAGTCCCTTTCATATGCATGGCTTTGCCCAACAAAGCCATGCATTTCAACTCTCAATGTGACAAATGTGCACTGTACAGATTAGCATAACTGATAAATACTGTATGTTTTCCCTTCTTAATAATGAAGGGGATCAAATATAAGGGAGCTGTGGGTTTGTATGGACAAAGATGTAGAAACACATCAACAAACCATTTACGCCGTGCTCCTTCCATCGCTTTTGGTAAGGTTGAGAAATCCAGTCTTTGTATCCAATAATGCAGGCAAACTGTTTAGACACATTTTGTGAGGTGACACAGGCTGTGATTTCTTTAATGTAGAAAGAGTGCCGTTTCGTGACTGTCGTGTGCAGATGATCTCAACTCATACTGGCAAGACAAAAAAATTATTAAATATTGCCCAGTGGAACTGCCCGTGGTAATCAGTAAAACACAACTGTTGGGCAATTGTCTTGCATGCAGCATTTGACAGATTTCTAGATATACAGTAAGTCACATTTCAAAAGACCCAGCAAGCATTCAGACATGACCGCTAAAGCTGATCCTGTTCACACAATCCTATTCACTTTAGGCTTGACTGAAAACCATTGCATGTACTTTTAGGTTTCAGAGCTCTTTTCATAGCAGCACAGTTGCAGGTACTAGTGAGATCTATCCAGCTGCACCATTGTAACCACTAACCACCATTTTCTGTGTGAAAAATGTAGTCTGTGCAGTGAAAAGGCATGTATGGGAAGCAACAATAGTTTGGAACAAATAGGAAAGTGTCCATTTGTAATTATTATTTTTTTAATGCTGTCTATATCTGGAAGCAATCAATCCCAGTTTAGAGGCAGTGGACATTAATGCAATTAGCCAGCCTAACAGTTGTTACACTTGGGTTCAGCATGTGTAATGGTTTTATTCACATTAATGACAAGGCATTTGTGTGGATGTGGCTCTGTGAAATCATGTCTTTGGTGAGAGTTGAGTGATGGGGTTCTAGTTAATTAGATCAGATCGAGGCTGACGTGAATACATAAACCAGATGGACAGATGGGCATGGCATGCCGGGATTAATCACTACCTTGTGCAGGTTAGTGTGTATGACACAGTACTTCAAACATAACATTTACTGAGTTTACTGTGATTGTTTTGGCAGCAGATAAGATCTTGGGACGTGCTTTGAAAACAAAAATGTTGGTCAAAATACTGTGGTGAGCCTAAGACAGCCATTGACAGCAGACAGGATTTGGAAGTTTCAATTGGCCTGGAATGTTAAGAATTGGCATGAAAGAAGTCAATGTGCAGGATTAATTTTAGATGGCGCTTCAATTTACAAATCCATATCCTCATCAACATTTATTCCAGGGTGTTAGTTGTAGGATATCGATTAGTTTCACTCTTGGTTGAATTTGCCGCTTGAACGTTTACAGGTAGACACACACGACACAGCGCCTGACCTATACTCATTACTTATCCGCATTGCTATTACTCGTAAGCTGGTAATATTACCCAGGCCTGGTAATTAACACAGAGCAGCATGCTGGTCGGAGCATGCTGGTTTTTAGGGAATCAATGGCTAATAGAATAAATAATTCAATTCGCCTGTGACTGTGGGGCAGACTGCCGTCCCGCTGCGAGACGGCTGGAATGAAAGAAACAAGTGTATGCCTGTGTATTAGATATTTTCTTAGGTTTGACATGGCGGAAACAAGCTATTCCCGCCCCACGTAGGATACTGATGACTGAAACAAGATTTAAGTTCAATTCAATCTACCGCCTACCAAGGGGAGTGTTCCAGTGGAATTCAAGGGAATTTGGCATAATGACATGGTCTGGTTCTCACTCTTATTAAAAGTATTCCATTAGCCAGCTGATTAGGTAGGGTGAAGAGTCATTCAGAAGTATAACACCAGGCATGCCCCAGGATAATACTGCCAGATTCAAGTTAAATGTTGCCAAATGGAGAGCTCTTATTTTCTGCTTCGGAACAAGAGTGTTAAGAGATTTCTATTGTAACTATCATTCACGAGTTGGATAGTTGTAGGCTATATTCTTGTGTTGGGAAATGTTGGTTTGGGAAATCATTATGTTTGTTTTAAAAATAAATTTGAATCAATTTCAATTTACAGATCTGGAATCAAGATGATTTTAGTCAGGAAATTGAAAAATCTATCATGTGATATACTTTTCCAACACCATTGCAATTATGAGCTTTTAATAATGCCATGAGAGAAAGGGATTGTCTTAGCCATAATTGTACAGATGTAGGATCTTAGTTTGATCACCCTGTTGCAGGGGAACGTTCCAGTAATGCATGAACTTTCAAACATATAGGGTATTTGAGGTTCAAAAAGGTTCCTGAAGTTTGGAATTTCCACTTTCACATTTCAGACTGGATTTTTCTTTATGAAAAAAATGTATCAACCCCTACAAAAATTTGAATTATTTTCCTGCTGTAGCAAACTGTCTCAAATTAAGATCCTACATCTGTATGCTAAATCCTCTGATCTGGCAATTAGCTACCCCACAGCCTGGCAAACATACTGTACCTGTGTCAAAGGATGGTCTGTAAAGCCCAACATAAGGGTCACCAGATTTCAGTTTAGACACATGGGTACTTGAATGCAACAGAGGCTAACACAATTAGCCACCGCTCGCAGTCGTGCCACTTTGGCAGTGCAACGCCAACACTTTTATGAAGACCATACTCTAAAGCGGACAACAGCTGTGGAGACTGTCAGTAAATGGCGTTAGCTCTTTAATGCGTGGAAAGAGCCCTTCAGCCAAACCATATTTCTGATCCCCCTTAGACTGAGACAATATGGGTGGAGTAGAGGGGCCTTCCAGAAGGGGGACAGCTGCAGCCAGGGTTGTAATTAATGGAGCGAATAAGTAGCTGGATTGAGGATAAAATACCATTGACACTGTTCGAGAGGGAGGGAGTTCCTCTAAATCACAATGCACAAGTGAGGACTCGAGAGATCGAGAGAGAGAGCTGCCAGTGTAATGGTGCATACAGAAATTTAGGCCAATCTGTTTGGTTTTGTTAACCTAACCTTTTATGGGCTATGCTTTCCAACAGTTCCCTGACCTTTAGAAAATCCTGCAAAATATTGATAAGGCCTAATTCGAAATTAAATAGTTAAATTGTAAGATGGTGTGTTGAGTAATGCTCCAGAACTTTGGCGACTACTAAGTATTTTTTTAAACCTCCCGCTTCGGGCTGGATTTGCCAATGTGTAGTTCATACATGCATAATATATGAGCAGAATTACGGTTTTTTTCTCAATTAGCCACGAAATCCCTAGTTTGAAATGAATGTTTTTCTGGAAGCTGTCCTGTGCCATTATCCCTCCATTTCCCCCACGTGGGCCAGCCCCCTAGCAATTTGAGTTCAACCAATGAGCTTCAGCCCCTCGCCATATGAATGCACATTATGCACCCACAGCAGCGCAAGCGAGAGCAATGACGTGGTGCACATATAGTATCTGCACATATGTGACATAGTACACGATTTTACGGGACTTCTTTTGGCTCGTGACCACTACTTTCAAAACTACTTACTAAAAAGCTATACAAAGTACCTTAGAATCTGTAATCAGTGGTTCTCAAAGCTCACAAGTGTCATAACATTGACCACAGTTATTTTCAATTACCTTTCCACACTATATTCCCAAAGGTTCTCTTGTCAGGGCGCAGAGAGACAGGGTGTTGGCAGACAGGGCTCAAAGACAAGTCATCTCAGTCGAATTGACATGAGTTAACCTCCAAAACAACTAATAGTGAATAAAAAAATGTTTAAGTCCCTCTGGGAGCTGTTGCCCTTTGACCCAGGGCATAATGACTTGACTAATTGGTTCTCCTGTCTTTATTCATATACCTAGCTATCGCTATAGAGAGGTGGACTAAGATTGACTGCGATCTTAGCAGTATTCTTAAAGTTGCTTTGTGAAGCAATAGTATTTTCAAATTTCTTGAGATTTTCCTCAATTTACCATCTGATTTGTCCAAATAATACAATTGTCTGGCAAATCTCTTAAAGTGTTAGGCCTTCTTTATTTGAGATGCAAAGGTGATTACTTCGTCACAAAATAGTGTCACTAGTGTCTATTCAGCTCTGATGCTTTTACAGTTAATGAGAATCTATCCCGCCAGTTATGCTAATTAGACAATATTGTGTCAGTCATCATCACAGGAAGTAAGGAGGTTTTGACAAATATCCTACTTGTCAAGTTGTACCAGTTTCTCCTCAAAGCTAAACGAATGAAGCATGGAGTAATCTGATAGATATGCACTGTGAGTCACTATTTAATCTTCTCTGTCAACAGGGAAAGCTAACAGTGCAATCAAATCTTCCTTTAATCATGTACATATACCCTTTCCAAACGTGATTAAGAGAAGACTCTTAACCAGGGGAGCAAAGTGCTTTAAGAAATACATCAGGCCTTATTATTCATTGACCAGCGAGAGGATCCCTGGCTGCACTAAGCTTTGTGAATGTGATTTGAAATGCACAGGGGTGGTAAACAGATGTACAAATTTGAAATAGTTTAATTCAGGAATGTAGACCTCAGTACTCCACTCGCTTACAATTCATTTCACCACTACAAAATACTCTAACACTAAGAGGGCCCATACAAGTCACACAGCATAAAGAATGACCATGTTGAAGTGTTACTCAGTAAATCTTCGTTGAACATCTCATGTAAGAACTCGTAGTTGTGCATCCCACATCTGTTTTCCCATGCAATTTTATGAGGGTACAGTAGCTGCCATAGTTCAAACCAACAATGGGTATTAAAATGTGAAATATCCATGTATATTATGTTTAATTAAACCAGTCATTAAAAAAAGGAATAGTTGCTTATTCTAGAATTAATAGGCTTATATGTCCCTGAGGAGAAAAGTAGTTGGCGAAGAGGGGCAAGGCCCAAAGTTTTTAAACCATTGTCATGGACAACGTTGTTGTTGAAAAAATAATAAGTAATAATAAGTAAATAAGTACAATTTAAAGGCCTAACCACTCCATTGTTTCTCTTGTAATTTTGACATAGCAGCTAATAATCATGCAGTAATTACCATGGAGGAATCCCATGGAGATGATATGGGTAGATTCCTTCTGTTTAGGTCTTTTGTCGACGGGGTGCATTTGTCCAAATGTCGCTGCCAATGGGCTGGACATGAACTGACTCCACGCCCACTCTCTCACCCGGACAGATATTAATGACAAAAGCCTGTGTCCAGGCACCATCTGGTCCATGATAAAGTAAAGATCTCCATGCCACAAGAGAATTTCAAAGAAGAGAACCTCTAAGGCAGTGGTTCCCAAACTTTTTATAGTACCGTACTCCTTCAAACATCTCCAGCTGCGTACCCCCTCTAGCACCAGAGTCAGCACACTCTCAAATGTTGTTTTTTGCCATCACTGTAAGCCTGCCACACACACACACACTTATTAAACATAAGAATGTGTTTGTCACTTCCCACGAGCTGAGTTGTGACAAAGAGCTCTTATAGGACCAGGGCACAAATAATAAATAATGTTGCTCTTTATTTAACCATCTTACATTTAAAGCCTTATTTGTTCATCGAAAATTGTGAATAACTCACCACAGGTTAATGAGAAGGGTGTGCTTGAAAGGATGCCCATAACTCTGCAATGTTGTGTTGTATTGGAGAGAGTCTCAGTCTTAAATAATTTTCCACACACAGTCTGTGCCTGTATTTAGTTTTCATATTAGTGAGGGCCGAGAATCCACTCTCACATAGGTACGGGGTTGCAAAGGGTATCAGTGTCTTAACAGCGCAATTTGCCAAGGCAGGATACTCTGAGCGCAGCATAATCCAGAAATCTGGCAGTGGCTTCTGATAAAATTTTCACAGAACCGCTTGTTGCAATTTCGATGAGGCTCTCTTGCTCAGATATCGGTAAGTGGACTGGAGGCAGGGCGTGAAAGGGATAATGAATCCAGTTTGTGTCATCCGTTTCGGGAAAGTACCTGCGTAATTGTGCACCCAACTCACTCAGGTGCTTTGCTATATCACATTTGACATGGTCTGTAAGCTTGAGTTCATTTGATGGAAAGACCTGTGTGTTGTCCTTGTTAATGCAGACACAGAGGAGCTCCAACTTGTTAAATCATAGCCTCAATTTTGTCCCACACATTGAATATAGTTGTGTAGAGTCCCTGTAATCCTAGATTCAGATCATTCAGGCGAGAAAAAACAAACATCAACAAGATAGGCCAGTCGTGTGAGAAACTTGTCATCGTGCAAGCGGTCAGATAGTGCAGAAAATACACGAGAGTTCAGGGGCCTTGCTTTAACAAAGTTAAACATTTTCACTGTAGTGTCCAAAACGTCTTTCAAGCTGTCAGGCATTCCCTTGGCAGCAAGAGCCTCTCAATGGATGCGTTACCACACCACTGTGTCTCCCTATCATGGCTTTTGCACCATCAGTACAGATAACAACACGTCTTGACCACCAAAGTCCATTTGATGTCACAAAGCTGTCCAGTACTTTAAAAATACCCTCTCCTGTTGTCCTGGTTTCCAGGGGTTTGCAGAAGCGTATGTCTTCCTTAATTGTCCTCCCATAAACATAACGGACATACCAGGAGTTGTGCCAGGCCCGCCACTTCTGTTGACTCATCCAGCTGTAACGCATAGAATTCACTGGCCTTGTATGCGAAGCAGTAATTGTTTCAAAGCATGTCACAGATGCGTCGTGGAGCAGTGTTGTTTGAGGAAGTCATTGTCTGTATGTTTTTGTTTTGCCTTTTCTCCCCGCCATACCCGCGGCAGCAGGAATAATTAAATTCTCCACAATAGTATGGGGCTTGCCTGTCCTAGCCTCTCGGTAGCTCACCATATATGACGCTTTTAGCCCCTTCTTATTAATGGTATCTGTTGCTTTTATAAACTCAGCAAAAAAACAAATGTCCTCTCACTGTCAACTGCGTTTATTTTCAGCAAACTTGTGTAAATATTTATATGAACATAACAAGATTCAATAACTGAGACACGAACTGAACAAGTTCCACATGTGACTAACAGAAATGGAATAAATAAATAATGGAATAAATAATGGAATAAATCCAAAGTAACAGTCAGTATCTGGTGTGGCCACCAGCTGCATTAAGTACTGCAGTGCATCTCCTCCTCATGGACTGCACCAGATTTGCCAGTTCTTGCTGTGAGATGTTACCCCACTCTTACACTAAGGCACCTGCAAGTTCCCAGACATTTCTGGGGGGAATGGCCCTAGCCCTCACCCTCCGATCCAACAGGTCCCAGACATGCTCAATGCATTGAGATACGGGCTCTTCGCTGGCAATGGCAGAACACTGACATTCCTGTCTTGCAGGAAATCATGCACAGAACAAGCAGTATGGCTGGTGGCATTGTCATGCTGGAGGGTCATGTCAGGATAAGCCTGCAGGAAGGGTACCACATGAGGGAGGAGGATGTCTTCCCTGTAACGCACAGCGTTGAGATTGCCTGCAATGACAACAAGCTCAGTCCGATGATGCTGTGACACACCTCCCCAGACCGTGACAGACACTCCACCTCCAAATCGATCCCGCTTCAGAGTACAGGCCTCGGTGTAACGCTCATTCCTTCGACGATAAACGCAAATCCGACCTTCACCCCTGGTGAGACAAAACCACGACTCGTCAGTGAAGAGCACTTTTTGCCGGTCCTGTCTGGTCCAGCGATGGTGGGTTTGTGCCCATAGGCGACATTGTTACCGGTGATATCTAGTAAGGACCTGCCTTACAACAGGCCTACATGCCCTCAGTCCAGCCTCTCTCAGCCTATTGCGGACAGTCTGAGCACTGATGGAGGGATTGTGTGTTCCTGGTGTAACTCGGGCAGTTGTTGTTGCCATCCTGTACCTGTCCCGCAGGTGGGATGTTCGGATGTACCGATCCTGTGCAGGTGTTGTTACACGTGGTCTGCCACTGCGAGGACAATCAGCTGTCCGTCCTGTCTCCCTGTGCGCTGTCTTGGGCGTCTCACAGTACGGACATTGCAATTTATTGCCCTGGCCACATCTGCAGTCCTCGTGCCTCCTTGCAGCATACCTAAGGCACGTTCACGCAGATGTCAGGGACCCTGGGCATCTTTCTTTTTGTGTTGTTCAGAGTCAGTAGAAAGGCCTCTTTAGCTTTCATAACTGTGACCTTAATTGCCTACCGTCTGTAAGCTGTTAGTGTCTTAACAACCGTTCCACAGGTGCATGTACATTAACCTCTCAGGGATCACTGGGGCGCTAGCGCCCCACTCCCGACACTACCAAGTTAAATGTGAGGCGCCAAATTCAAAATCCAAAAGTTGAATTATTAAACATCCACCAATATACAAGTGTTCCATACTCATCAAAAGCTCTGTTTCTTGGCAATATCACAGCGTTGTCAGATTTCAAAAAGGCTTTATGGCGAAAGCACTACATTTGATTGTTTGAGGGCAGCACCTCACATACTTTTCCCATAGCCATGGATTCATTAGCCAGCGTGGCACACACATAACACATTTCACAGCAAAAAGAAATCAATTACCTGTTGAAGAACTTCTGCTGAGGTCATCCTAAGTGTCCAACGAAGACAATCCATGGTTCTTTTGTTAGAAAAAGTCATTTATTATATCCATAAATCTCCATTTGGTTCGCGCGTTATAATCAGAAACTACAGCGTCCACACCTCCATTGAAACGTGACTAGAACTCGTTCAACTTATACCTATAAACTTGTCCAAGAACAATCAAACATCATTTTAAATGTATCCTTAGGAACACTTTTACGTATATTTACTATAATAAATCAACCGGAATATAAACTGAGCTCTACAGACGGAGGAAAACACAGAGCGTGCTTGGCGAGAGCGCGCGCCCACTACTATAGAGTTCAAAGGAGGCACTTCCTTATTCCNAGGGAGGGGTTCCAAATGAGGCACTCTGTGAAAACCACTTTCTCCAGGACAGAAATTCCTCTGGGTTTTGCCTGCCATATCCGTTCTGTTTTACTCACAGACAAATGGTTAACAGTTTTACAAAATTCAGAGTGTTTCCTATCCAATGGTACCAAATATGTGCATATCCTATTTTCTGGGCCTGAATGGGAGGCATTTTACTTTGGGCACGCCAGGCTCTCCAAAACGGTCAAGTTGTGCAGTGATCCCTGAGAGGTTAATTGTTTATTGAACAAGCATGGGAAACAGTGTTTAAACCCTTTACACTGAAGATCTGTGAAGTTATTTGGATTTTTACGAATCATCTTTGAAAGACAGGTTCCTGAAGAAGCTGAGTTTACATGTCTTACTACTCGAAAGTAATTTTAATTCTCACTCGAAAAACTCCCGTGGCTTATTTTTCTAATTGGCATGTTTTGTTTCTAAATGTCTGCGTAAGAGTGAAGGGATCATTGAGTTGTGAGAGTACTTTTGCATGTATAATACACTGTGGCTGATGAAAGTCACTCGTCCAAATATAAGTGAACCCAAATCAATGTAGTTCTCATCATATTTGGGCCTCTTCGATGGTCCAACGTCCCGGTCTGTTGTTCGGTGCTTTCCCGGGTAAGGGGGCAGTAGCTCTTCGGCTGCATCAGATTCACAACTGTCAGTGTCCATGCTAGCTGGGCTAACAACAAATGTAAAATTACTAATGCTAGCATTGGATGTGCTCGTGGAAGCAGAACAACTTGTGTCATTGACAGGTGCAGTACTGCTTGTATGTGTGTCTATGGACGCGTGTCTTACTTTTTCATCATTTATCTATTTTCGAGCAAACAGAATGAGCAGCAGCTACGTTTGGCTACATACGGACCGTTAGTGGAATTCCCGCAAGAGTGTAATGGTTAATGTTATTGGATGTTAATTATTTGACTAGGCTACCTGTATTTGACATTGTGTTATTTTGCTGAACACTAGATGGTTTAAAAAAATTTTCGCAGTCAAACAAGGCTACTCAGGCAAGAAAATAACCTCACCCAAATGTATAGCCCCGTTGGAAAATATAAAAGAACCGTTTGAAAATGTGAAGAAATGTTATATATACAGTATATTTTTAAATGTGAATCATTTTTATTTGGAGTACCCCCGACGGTAGTACGCATACCCCAGTTTGGGAATACCTGCTCTAGGGGATTCATTCCCAGGCTTGGCTTCATCTGCACTCAATTTCCCTCTTGTATACCTGATATTGTCAAATATATCACCAGAGAGGTAATCTTCACTCAGGCCATTGAACAGCACTTTTGTTCCCATTGACCCTTCTTGACGATTTTGTTTTTCCCAGTGATAAAGTTGAGTCTAGAGACCACAAAACATAAAAGGGGAGTTGTTCAATAAAATACCTCCTTTTGGGCTCTCCTGTGAGATGCATTTTTTCTAAATGTAATTCTCTACCTGTGCCTGTGCCATATCATTGGTGGCCAAGATGAGGGTACAGCTAAATCATATGTAATGCTGTTTCCATTTCTCTGAGGTATACTTGCATTTTATATTTACCCTATTAAAGGCAGGAGCGGTGCATGTCTCAGCAGGCTTTCAGCTCTTACCTCAGGACTGGTTCTTGTAGAAGATGTGTTTCTTCTGTTAGTTAGATTGGGCATCTGAGGAGAACCTCCTGAAATTGTAGAGGGCTTCCTCTTAAAACATGACTCACTGAAGGGTTTCCAACAATGTCTTTCATTTCCCTAGAAATCTTTTTTTAAAGAGCATGGAGGCCCACTTACCTTGATTTGCAAGTAAACATCTACGAGCCTTGAAAATGTCATGTCTCTTGTTGCCATTCTTTTATTATGATTTTTCCATGAGATGTCAAAGAGAAAGGAATGTATAACGCAATTATGGTACTGCAATACTTTAGTATCTGTTCCTGACCTGTACAGTGCCAATAATATCCTCCATTTTCACAGACTGCAAAAATGTTCAGGAAATATCCTAGGTGATTGTTATCAGACATAGGCTTAGGCTACATTTGTGTACATTTTTCTCACTGAAAGGATATTGTAGTGTTGGTCCCATGTTTCATGAGTATAAATAAAAGATCCAGAAAATTTTCCATATGCATAAAAAGCTTATCTCTCTAATGTTATCACAAATTTGTCTATATCCCTATTAGTGAGCATTTCTCCTTTGGCATATCAATAAGGGGATTAATCAGCATGATCATTACACAGGTGCAAAAAGGACACTAAAATGTGCAGTTGTCGTCACACAACACAATGCCACAGATGTCTCAAGTTTTGAGGGAGCATGCAATTGGCATGCTGACTGCAGGATAATTTAATATTAATTTCTCCACCATAAGCCACCTCCAACGTCTGTATGGCGTCGTGTGGGCGAGCGGTTTGCTGAGGTCAACGTTGTGAACAGAGTGCCCCATGGTGGCTGTGGGGTTATGGTATGGGCAGGCATAAGCTACGGACAATGAACATAATTGCATTTTATCGATTAGCAATTTGAATGCACAAAAATACCGTGATGAGATCCTGAGGCTCATTGTGAGGCCCATAATTTTTTTTAAGGTTATTGTATCAAACCACTTTAATCTAACAATATGAATGGAATGTTGAGAGAAAATTACTTACATTCACATCTTGTGAATTTGTTGTATGTATGCATACAAATTCGTTTCAGTATGTTGCGTACCTGTGAAAATGCTGTCTGTCACTTGGTCTAAAAATAAAACCGCAGCTTTGCTTTGGTCTCATATCTGCTTTGAGTCTAGAAGTGTGTAAATATACCATCTATGTAAATAGTGTTTAGTGGTACACTTTGATGATCTGTGTCTAGACGTTAGTTGGCAGTGCTCTGCCATAGTCATTCAATGCTGGGGCAAGGATTCACTAAATCTACAGGAACTTGGAAAGGCCCTGTGTTACTGGCCTTTTCTGTAAGCAAACTATATACTTCATCTGATCACTTACATAGGAACAAGGCCATGGTGGCACACACACACAAACACACTTTACTGCTATATCCATAATGAAGGAATAATTCTAAGTGTACATGTTTGTATTTATATTTTTGAAGGTGGGGACTGGCTTTAACTCAAGTGAATTATTGGTATACGAATATATGCATTAACAGTGAACATTTAAGACGATGAGAGCACTGAGATACCGCATATCAATAGTTGCCAGGTGTCAAACAAGTAGCCTATTCATGACTCAAATATACTTTCTGTACATGGAGGCAGATCTCAGCATAGCAGCGGATCCACAGTCACTGACTGCTTCTATATTTTCTAAACCTTAGGACCCTCCATTTCTCTCCTGTAGATGCACTGAAAAGTAGGAGTCCTTATGAAGAGACAAGACACTATGTATTGTTAGCTTGGGGAGAAGTGTGGGATTGCACTCTTCTTATCCTCCTCCTCTTTTTACCTCTCTTTTTCTTATCCGTATTCTTTTTAAACTGCATTGTTGGTTAGGGGCTCGTAAGTAGGAATTTCACTGTAAGGTCTACACCTGTTGTATTTGGCACGTGACTAGTAACATTTGATTTGATTTATCATCTGCCCTGGAAGTTAAGCCAGGGAGAACTGAACCCCAAATTCCTGGGAGGTCTGATGGTTGACTTATAGGGCAATGCACTCTGGCAGGTTACAGTATCAGTCTTTGGTGACAGGTGGGCCTGGCGTGAAAGGTAACTCAGGAGCGGCATTGCATTGCCCGCTGAAATGTGTAGTGGAGGGCCGACCTGACGGGCTTGCCTTTATTATTTTTTATCCTAGCGCATGATGCATACTAAAGACGCTCGTCTCCTCAATGGGCTCAACACACTTGCCAGAGCTGACCTAGTTCCATGTTGGAAAAACAATACTGGGAGAGCTCCGAACAGCATTTTCATTCTGCCAATCCAGGACATGGAGAAAGAGAAGATTAATATTTCAGCACGGCTAAATCCATCTAATTCTAATCCAACTTCCCTCAGACACCTGCCCTTATTCAAATCACACCTCCAGATGTTTAAGGGAAATATTGTAACCCAGTGCATCACACCGGCAGCAATTACATCCAAATTAATTAAGCTGTCAAGGCAAAAAAAAATTGATTGTAGTGCTAGGATTTCCATTTAATTCGAGCCATAGTCTCATTTGTTCCTTAACCTTCTCGGTCCTCATGAACTTTCACCATAGGAGAGAAGTCACAGTTAGTTTTAGTGAAAGTGTCACTTTCCCCTCTGAATATCTGTTTGATTCACCAGCTTTAGCATATTAATCGAGCCCATGTGTGCATAGGTCATACCCCCTGATCACCTGACTTTAGTATTAGAAGGGAAAAACCATACCATTGTGAGTAATTGCTTCAGTGTGTAATAAGGTCTGCGGTGTTGGTCACCTTTGGTACTTTTCTACTCTACCATCACAAACAATCATGGTCTGTCACAGCCAACAGATCCGGGTATCATTATAAGGGGCTCAAGGTGCATTAGAATTCCTCACTGTCTATCCTAGGGCCTTTTAAATGGGGATTTAAGTGCACAGTCTGTCTCTCTGATGTACAGTAATTACCTGTCAGATTTGCCCACACCGTAGAATCACCAAGGCAAATCTAACCAACTCCTGACTGCAGAGTTGTGTGTCATGTTTCTCTGATGTAATTTACATTGCAAGATGAAAATTAATGAGGCCTTGATTTAAGTTTCTTACATAATACCTTGATTTTCATCTCTTGGCTCTTTAGGATTTAATTATTTTTTTTTACATAGAATTAAATGCCTCAAAATGCTGGCATGCTAAGTCTGATATTTGCTAGCACTTTATTTTACGGAACTGTTCCCACTGATATTTGGAAACAATCTGGTATTTACTTAATTATTCTACACAATAGTTAACTACCTGGCACCAACCAGTGCCCAGTGGTTTTTGATTTAGTGAATACCAATGAAATAAGTTATTATTGTGTAACTAACATTTTACCATGTAGTTTCATAATAATATTTACCTAATATTTGACCTTGTGTAAAAGTAAAGTGCTTTCAGTTATTTAGTTAATGTATTATACTATAGTGCTATAGTCAATTAATCCAATGGGTTTATGAGATCTAATGTACTAGGTTTATCAAGGTTTGGAGGTGCAGGGTCCATCACGGGCTGGGGCTGTGTGTCACAGCATCATCGGACTGAGCTTGTTGTCATTGCAGGCAAACTCAACGCTGTGCGTTACAGGGAAGACATCCGCCTCCCTCATGTGGTACCCTTCCTGCAGGCTCATCCTGACATGACCCTCCAGCATGACAATGCCACCAGCCATACTGCTTGTTCTGTGCATGATTTCCTGCAAAACCGGAATGTCAGTGTTCTGCCATTGCCAGCGAAGAGCCCGTATCTCAATACATTGAGCATGTCTGGGACCTGTTGGATCGGAGGGTGAGGGCTAGGGCCATTCCCCCCAGAAATGTCCGGGAACTTGCAGGTGCCTTAGTGTAAGAGTGGGGTAACATCTCACAGCAAGAACTGGCAAATCTGGTGCAGTCCATGAGGAGGAGATGCACTGCAGTACTTAATGCAGCTAGTGGCCACACCAGATACTGACTGTTAATTTGGATTTTGACCCCCCCTTGGTTCATGGACACATTATTCAATTTCTGTTAGTCACATGTCTGTGGAACTTGTTCAGTTCGTGTCTCAGTTGTTGAATCTTATGTTCATGCAAATATTTACACATGTTAACCTCTTAGGGTGCAGTGGCACGCTAGCGGGCCGCTCCCGACACTACCCGGTGAAAGGCGCCAAATTCAAAATCCAAAAGTTGAATTATTAAACATTCATCAATATACAAGTGTTGCATAGTCATCAAAAGCTCTGATTCTTGGCAATATCACAGCTTTGTCAGATTTCAAAAAGGCTTTACAGCGAAAGCACAACATTTGATTGTTTGAGGATAGCACCTCTCCTATTTTCCACATTAGCATAAATTCATATCCAGCGCGGGTCACACAAAACCCATATAAGAGCTAAAATAAATCACTTACCTTTCGACGAACTTCTGCTGAGGGCTTCCCAAGTGTCCAACGAAGACATCCAATGGTTCTTTTGTTAGAAAAAGTAATTTATTATATCCATAAAACTCTGTTTGGTTGGCGCGTTATGATCAGAAAATCCCCCGTCGAGCCGCCCATTGAACCGTGAAGAGAACATGTTCAAATTATACCTATACACTTTCTCCAAACAAATGCGCGTTCCCGGCTGGCGCGCTCTGTGGTTTTTTCCTTTCTTATTGCCCAGTTTATATTCCGGTTGAAATATTATACTATATATACATAAAAGTGTTCCTAAGGATACATTTACAATTATGTTTGATTGTTCTTGGACAAGTTTATAGGTATAAGTTGAACGAGTTCTCTTCACGTTTCAATGGACGAGTGGAGGCTGTATAAACTCATTATAACGCGCCAACCAAACTGAGATTTATGGATATAATACATTACTTTTTCTAACAAAAGAACCATGGATTGTCTTCGTTGGACACTTGGGAAGCCCTCAGCAGTTCTTCAAAAGGTAATTGATTTGTTTTCGCTGTGAAATGTTTTATGTGTGAACCGTGATGGCTTATGAATTTATGGTAATGGGAAAAATATGCTACCCTCAANTGTGATATTGCCAAGAAGCAGAGCTTTTGATGACTATGCAACACTTGTATATTGATGCATGTTTAATAATTTAACTTTTTTTTTTTTTTTTGAATTTGGCGCCTTGCATTTCACCAGTCGGGAGTGGGGCGGGACAGACATGTCTCGGGTTTTCACCTGCTATATCAGTTCTGTTATACTCACAGACATTATTTTAACACTTTTAGAAACTTCAGAGTGTTTCCTATCCAATAGTACTAATTATGTGCATATCCTATTTTCTGGGCCTGAGTGGCAGGCATTTTACTTTGGGCACGCCAGACTCTCCTAAACCGTCACCTCTGCTACTGCTCCCTAAGAAGTTAAGTTTGCTGAAAATAAAAGCAATTGACAGTGAGAGGACATTTATTTTTTTGCTGAGTTTATTACACCAGATCAATGTAGTTACAGCTAGCGCCACACTGCTCCCTAAGAAGTTAATCGACATCCACGGCGCCCGGGGAACAGTGGGTTAACTGCCTTGTTCAGGGGCAGAACGACAGATTTTTACCTTGTCAGCTCAGGGATTCGAACTTGCAACCCTCCGGTTACAAGTCCAACGCTCTAACCACTAGGCTACCTGCCACCCCGTGAAACATTGTTGACAAATGTGGTCCCTTCACTACTTCCTCTTCCTATCTGTTCTGCTTTGTCATAGAGCCTCCAGACACTGTATAAAGACTGTTGACATCTAGTGGAACCCATAGGTACTGCAATCTCGGAGCTGGATACCATTAAAATCAATAGGGACAGTATCAAACAGAGCCAAGGTCACAAAAAAACAATTCTGACAGACATTTGTCGGGTTTTTGCCTGCTATATCAGTTCTGTTATACTCACAGACATTTATTTTTTTGCTGAGTTTATTACACCAGATCAAAGTATTTACAGCCGTATTATCTTAAAACAACCTGAGGTCAGGATTTCACAGGCCCATCCTTTCGACCTTGCAGTGAACAAATCCTGCAAATCCTACCAACCCAGACATCACAGGGTTACCAATTAGGCAATTAGTAACCATCAATCAGAATGATCTTCCCTGTCTCCGAGGGGAGAAATGTACACAGCAAGACACTTTTAAAAGCAAACATGTAGCAGACATGGAAATTCCTCTCTGGAAGCATGCAGTGTGTGGCTGTGAGACAGTAGCTAATAGCATTTTAGCAACGTCCATAGCAGATGTACACGTGTTCTCTCAGATCCATAATCAGTTAAGGTTGAGGACTTTTTCTCTGCCATTTCTCTATCTCAGCTGAAAAGTGATATTTTAGAAGGGAATACAATTTCGTAGAGTACATGCAAGTGGCACAGAAAAAGGCTCTGCAAGGCTGCCGTTCTCCTTCAGTCCCCTGAAAGAAATGCTATTAGTTTCCATGGAGACAATGATCTTGCACATTAGCATACAATATTAACCCTTTATTCCACCCTTTTGGTTTCACATCTATTATATTTTGTTAGTATGGTTAATGTAGTACATCCCATACTTTTTTTGGTTTTGTTCATTTTATTGGAAGGTCAACGTTTTCCATCCTTTTTCTTCCCTACCTCATACTGTGTAATCTTGCAAAATGAGGGGTGCACACAATCACCGGAAGACTCACATCAAGTAACTGTGCCACTCAAACAGGAAAAAAAACACCCTATTTGGTTTTAGGAGTGTGGGACTATGGGGGGAGGACACCGACAGGCCCTTGGGAGGACACCGACAGGCCTTTCCACTGTACTGTGAGGCCGAAGTAGCTCAATGTGTTTTAAAGAATCTGATATGAATCTGGATATGGATGTTGCCTAAAATAGATTAAATGGCTCTTTTGGCAGAACACAATATCCTGGTTCAACTCAATATTAAAACCTATCCAAACCAAAAACCGTGGATAGATGGCAGCATTCACGCAAAATTGAAAGCACAAACCACTGCATTTGTCTGCGGCAAGGTGACTGGGAATATGGTTGAGTACAAACAGTTAACTTCTTGCCGCACGGATCCCGTGAGCGGGATCATTTTCGAAAAAAACAAAGCGCCCCAAATTCAAAATAAGAATTCGTAATATTTAACATTCATGGAAATACAAGTGTTGCACATGGTTACAAAGCTTAGAGTCTTTGTAATCTAAATCTGTTGTCAGATTTCAAAAAGGCTTTAATGCGAAAGCAAAACATTTGATTATCTGAGGTCAGCACCTTCACAAAAATAGCTTTTTCAACCAGCACTGGCGATACAAAATCACAAATTAAAGATATAAAAACTCACTTACTTTTTAAGATCTTATGATATTTTCATCCAGGAGGGTCCCAGCTACAAAACTGCTGTTCGTTTTGTTCGATAAAGTATATATTTATATCCGAAAAACGCAGTTTAGACGGCGCCATTGAATTCAGAAATCCACAGGAAACACCTCCGTCAAAACGACGACAGAAAAGTCCAAATTGCTCCCGGTAAACTTTGTCTATTTTTGTCAAACAAAGACTCTATATAATCCTTAGGTTGTCTAAAATGTTAATAAATGATAAAACTTCACACGGAAACAACTATGTTCAATAGGCAACAAGGCAAATTCCCACGCGAGTGCGCTCCCCAGAACGCGCCCAAACACTGTTTTTCTTCCGGGCACACTCTTTCCTCCATGTGAAAAAACGTATTCATTTTTCAAAATACAAGCCCCAAGCCATCAATAGTAGACTGTTACCATATAGGGAAGCCATAGGAATAGGAAAATGGTGGACGGATTCAATGCTTTTCAATAGCTTTTCAAAATAAGAGCATGGGAGCAGAATTTTTTCTTTTTTCTGGTCGGATTTCCTTAGGGTTTTCGCCTGCCAAATCAGTTCTGTTATAGCCACAGTTTTGGAAACTTCAGAGTCTTTTCTATCCAAAGCTACTAATTATATGCATATCCTAGCTTCTGGGCCTGAGTGACAGCCCATTTACTTTGGGCACGTCAGACAGGCGGAAACTAGGAATTCTGCCCCTAGCTGTAAGAGGTTAAATTACGCCCCTAATCAAACAGGCAAAATTCCAGTAGAGTCGCAATTCAACGGCTCAGACCCAAGACTTCTGTAGCAGGGACTCCAGACAATCCCAGATTATAAAGGGAAAACCAGCCACGTCGTGGACAACGACATCTTGCTCCCGGACAAGCTAAACACCTTTCCCCGCTTTGAGGGAAACACAGTGCCACTGACGTGGGCCACCACGTGGACTGTGAGCTCTCGTTCTCCATGGACCCTGTGAGTAAGACATTTAAGTGTGTTAACCCTCACAAGGCTGCTGAACCAGACGGCATCCCTAGCCACGTCCTCAGAGCATGCACAGACCAGCTGGCTGCAGTGTTTACGGACATATTCAATCTCTCCCTATCCCAGTCTTTTGTCCCCACTTGCTTCAAGATGTCAACCATTGGTTACCTTCACTTTCTTGGGTACAGGAACAAACTAAATTACTATCGCGCCATAGCACTCACTTGTCATCATGAAGTGCTTTGAGAGACTACTTAAGGATCATAGCACCTCCACCTTACCCGACATCCTAGACCCACTGCCATTTGCATACCACCCCAATAGATCCACGGATGATGCAATTACCATTCCACTGCCCTTCCCATCTTTACAAGAGGAATACCTAGGTTAGAATGCTGTTCATTAACTACAGCTCAGCTCGTCATTAAGCTTGGGGTCCTGGGTCTGAACTCCGCCCTGTGCAACTGGGTCCTGGACTTCCTGACAGGCCGCCCCCAGGTAGTGAAGGTAGGCAACAACACCTCCACTACGCTGATCCTCAACACAGGGGCACCCCATGGGTGCGTGCTCAGCCGCCTCCTGTACTCCCTGTTCCCCCAATGACTGCGTGGCCACGCACGTCTCCAACTCAATCATCAAGTTTGCAGACAAAAGTGGTAGGCCTGATTACCAACAACGACGAGACAGCCTACAGGAAGGAGGTGAGGGCCCTGGTGGAGTGGTGCCACGAAAATAACTTCTCCCTCAACGTCAACAAAATGAAGGAGCTGATCGTAGACTTCAGGAGACAGCAGAGGGAGCACGTCCCTATCCACATCGATGAAAAGCTTCAATTTCCTCGGCATACACATTACTGACAAATCTGAAATGGTCCACCCACATAGACAGTGTGGTGAAGAAGGCGCAACAATGCCTCTAATCTCAAGAGGCTGAAGGAATTCGGCTTGGCCCATAAGACCCTCAAACTTTTACAGAGAGCACCCTGACGGGCTGTATCAGGACTCTCCAGAGGGTGGTGCGGTCTGCCCAACGAGTCACCGGAGGCACACTGCCTGTCCTCCAGGACATCTACAGCACCTGGTGTCACAGGAAGGCCAAGAAGATCATCAAGGACCTCAGCCACCCGAGACATGGCCTGTTCACCGCGCTACCATCCAGAAAGCGAGGTCAGTACATGTGCATCAAAACTGGGACAGAGAGACTGAAAAACAGCTTCTATCTCAAGGCCATCAGACTTAAATAGTCACCATTAGCCTGGTAACCCTGAACTTAGTCAATCTCACTAGATAGCTACCACGTGGTTACTCCACCATGCACCTTAGAGGCTGCTGCCCTTTGTACATAGTCAAGGAACACTGGTCACTAAGTAATGTTTACATACTGTTTTACCCACTTCATATGTATATACTGTATTTTAGTCAATCCTATTTAACTATTGCTGTACATATACTATTCTTCAGATATACAACACATTCTATCCATATTGTATATGCATCCCATCACATATATTTATACTCCGGACTCCAACATTGCTCATCCTAATATTTCTATATTTCTTAATTCCATTCTTTAACTTCTTAGATGTGTGTATTGTTAGATATTACTGCACTGTTAGAGCTAGGAACATAAGCATTTCGCTACACCCGCAATAACATCTGCTAAATATGTGTATGCAACCTATAAATCTTGATTTGATATCTCATACAACAGATGGAGGCAATAATTATCATGTGACTCTTTCCAGCTTTCACTGTTGGTAATAGGTTTGGACAAGACATATGGCCTAAAATATCCATTGGACGCCTAAGACATACCTGTCTACAGCAGTAAAATACTATCAAATAGTTTTGAAATGAATCTTAGCATCAAAATGGAAGCATATAACAGGCCCTCATGAGGCTGTTTATCAAGTATTTTCTTGGAATCACTTGTGACCCCAGCGCCAGAGAAATGAGTTGTTAACAGCGCATTAACTTTCAGACGACCACTTCTCTTAGATATTTTACCTCACTGTGACAATGCATAGGCCAGAGTGGTTTACCCCACTTGATTTATCTGTGTGGGTTTGTAGTTAACCTCTCAGGGATCATTGGGGCGCTAGCGACCCACTCCCGACACCACCAGGTAAAATGTAAAGCGCCAAATTCAAAATCCCAAAGTTGAATTATTAAAAATCCACCAATATACAAGTGTTTCATACTCATCAAAAGCTCTGTTTCTTGGCAATATCACAGCGTTGTCAGATTTCAAAAAGGCTTTACGGCGAAAGCACTACATTTGATTGTTTGAGGACAGCACCTCACATACTTTTCACATAGCCATGAATTCATTAGCCAGCGTGGCACACACATAACACATTTCACAGCAAAAACAAATCAATTACCTGTTGAAGAACTTCTGCTGAGGTCATCCTAAGTGTCCAACGAAGACAATCCATGGTTCTTTTGTTAGAAAAAGTCATGTANTATCCTTAGGAACACTTTTACGTATATTTACTATAATAAATCAACCGGAATATAAACTGAGCTCTACAGACCGAGGGAAACACAGTGCGCGCTTGGCGAGAGCGCGTGCCCAGTCCTACAGAGTTCCAAAGAGGCACTTCCTGATTCTCTCTTCTTCTCTGTTCTAACTCATCTGAACAGCATGAAACCACTTTCTAGAGACAAAGGACATCCAGAGGAAGCGATAGGTACTGCATTCATATGCCCTTTTATGGGCATTTTCATGAGGGAGGGGTTCCAAATGAGGCACTCTGTGAAAACCACTTTCTCCAGGACAGAAATTCCTCGGGGTTTTGCCTGCCATATCCGTTCTGTTTTACTCACAGACAAATGGTTAACAGTTTTACAAAATTCAGAGTGTTTCCTATCCAATGGTACCAAATATGTGCATATCCTATTTTCTGGGCCTGAATGGGAGGCATTTTACTTTGGGCACGCCAGGCTCTCCAAAACGGTCAAGTTGTGCAGTGATCCCTAAGAAGTTAAATGAGTGTAGTGTCACATGGACTGGGAATACAGACATGAATCTGTTGGTCACAGATACAAAAAAAAAGTAGGGGTGTGGATCAGAAAACCAGTCTGTATCTGGTGTGACCATTTGCCTCATGCAGCGCGACATCTCCTTCGCATAAATACAAAACGAGAGTTTCTATGTAAGATGGCGCCGGAGCAGAAGGCAGACGTTTTACGTGCCCCCAACCGACTGTGTTTTTTTGTTTGTTTATCTGCATTGTTTGTAACTTATTTTTTTACTCATTTTGTACATAATGTTGCCGCTACCACCGAAAATAACTTCTAGACATCATGACTGCGATTACTCACCACGGACTAGCAGAATCCTTTTTCTTCTTTCACGAAACTGACGAGCCCGAGGATATATGACTCCCTCGGAACAGGCCCCGACCCCAGTGATCTGCGTGAAGAGGAGGTGGAGAAAGAGAGGCCGGAGAGCGGGAGTCGGAGGCGATCGAACACCCACTTCCCTCAATTCTGTTAGCAAACATGCAATCTTTAGACAATAAAATGGACGAGTTATGGGGAAGAACAGCGGCGTCTGGTAAGACAGATGGCGGCGGTCTATGTATTTTTGTAAACAACAGCTGGTGCACGATATCTAAGGAAGTCTCGAGCTATTGCTCGTCTGAGGTAGAGTATCTCATGATAAGCTGTAGACCACACTATCTACCTAGAGAGTATGTCTATTTTTCGTAGCTGTTTACATATCACCACAGTCAGAGACTGGCACTAAGACAGCATTGAATGAGCTGTATTCCGCCATAAGCAAACAAGAAAACGCTCACCCAGAGGCAGCGCTCCTAGTAGCCGGGGACTTTAATGCAGGGAAACTTAAATCAGTTTTACCAAATTTCTATCAGCATGTTAAATGTGCAACCATAGGGAGAATAACTCTGGACCACCTATAATCCACACACAGAGATGCATACAAAGCTCTCAATTGCCCTACATTTGCCAAATCTGACCATAATTCCATCCTCCTGATTCCTGCTTACAAGCTAAAATTAAAGCAGGAAGCACCAATGACTAGATCAATAACAAAGTGGTCAGATGAAGCAGATGCTAAACTACAGGACTGTTTTGCTAGCACAGACTGGAATATGTTCCAGGATTCCTCCAATGGCATTGAGGAGTACACCACATCAGTCATTGGCTTCATCAATAAGTGCATCGATGACATTGTCCCCACAGTGACCGTACGTACATACCCCAACTAGAAGCCATGGATTACAGGCAGCATCCGCACTGAGCTAAAGGATAGAGCTGTCACTTTCAAGGAGTGGGACTCTAACCCGGAAGCTTATAAGAAATCCCGCTATGCCCTCCGACGAACCAGCAAACAAACAAAGCGTCAATACAGGACTAAGGCCGAGTCGTTCTACACCGGCTCTGACGCTCGTCGGATGTGGCAGGGCCTGCAAACCATTACAGACTACAAAGGGAAGCACAGCCGAGAGCTGCCCAGTGACACGAGGCTACCAGACGAGCTAAACTACTTCTATGCTCGCTTCGAGACAAATAACCCTGAAACGTGCATGAGAGCACCAGCTGTACCGGAAGACTGTGTGATCATGCTCTCCGCAGTCGATGTGAGTAAGACCTTTAAACAGGTCAACATTCACAAGGCCGCAGGGCCAGATGGATTACCAGGACATGTACTGCGAGCATGCGCTGACCAACTAGCCTTTGTCTTTACTGACATTTTCAACCTCTCCCTGTCCGAGTCTGTAATATCAACATGTTTTAAGCAGACCACCATAGTGCCTGTGCCCAAGAACACTAAGGTAACCTGCCTAAATGACTACCGACCCATAGCACTCACGTCTGTAGCCATGAACTGCTTTGAAAGGCTGGTCATGGCTCACAACACCATTATCCCAGAAACACTAGACCCACTCCAATTTGCATACTGGGACATTTTCAGCTTCCAATTTTTTTACAGATCCCTGCAACATGGGGCTGTGCATTATCATACTGAAACATGAGGTGATGGCAGCAGCTGAATGGCACGGCAATGGGCCTCAGTATCTCGTCACGGGATCTTAGTGCATTCAAATTGCCATCGATAAATGAAATTGCGTTTGTTTATGCCTGCCCATAGCATAACCCCACCGCCACAATTGGGCACTCAGTTCACAACGTTGACATAAGCAAACCGATCGCTCACATGATACCATACACTGTCTGCCATCTGCCTGGTAGTGTTGGAACCGGGATTTAGCCTTAAAGAGCACACTTGTCCAGCGCTTTCAGTGGCCACCGAAGGTGAGAATTAGCCCACTGAAGAAGTCAGGTCAAGACCCTGGTGAGGACGACGAGCATGCAGATGAGCTTCCCTGAGAAGGTTTCTCACAGTTTGTGCAGAAATTCTTCACTTTTGCAAACCCACAGTTTCATCAGCTGTCCGGTTGGCTGGTCTCAGATGATCCCGCAGGTGAAGAAGCTAGATGTGGGGGTCCTTGGCTGGTGTGGTTACACATGGTCTGATGTTGTGAGGCCGGTTGAACGTACTGCCCAAATTACAAAACCGCACCTTTTAGAGGGGCCCTTTTTTCCCAGCTTCCTGATATGCCACGCCTGTCAGGTGGATGGATTATCTTGGCTAAGGAGAAATGCTCATTTACAGGGATGTGAACAAATTTTATCACATTTGAGAGAAACACTTTTTTTCGTATGGAACATTTCGACGATCTCTTATTTCAGCTCATGAAACGTGGGACCAACACTTTACATGTTGCGTTTATATTTTTGTTTAGCATAGATTGAGTTCTGTTCGTTGATTTTTCAAGCACCAGCTGTAGAGTGCTCTTAATTAAGAATACATTTTCATCTTGATTAAATTATCTTTAAGGTTGACCTAATTGAATTTCCATTTGTTCTGTACTTTTTCTTGCCTCCCCCTTGTGTCATTGTCCCGGGTGTTTTGCTTAGAGAATGGTTGTTACAATCGGATCTGAAAATGGATTTAGAATATTACCTAATCTGCACTAGAATTGCTTTCCCACTTTCATCATAAAAGCTACTTGAGTTTAGCCCCCATTCCCATCATAAACATTCTGTTTGTATTCAGACAACCCTGGGTTCAGCAAGACCAGCAAGAGGTCCAAGTGCAGCAATTTTCAGATTTCAAATGATTGTATAATTTCTCCCCCAGAGCATATTGAGGTTTAGTGTTCAGTCATTGTTGGTCCCTTGAGATGTGTTTTGCAGGGGTGTGTGGCTCCTCAATGTGCAGCGATGCACACAGGGGTTCTGGTGCGGGGAGCAGGAACAGGCCGTGCTGGGCTCACGATGCGCACTGGGAATCTGGTGCGGGGAGCAGGAACAGGCCGTGCTGGGCTCGTGATGCGCACTGGGATTCTGGTGCGGGGAGCAGGAACAGGCCGTGCTGGGCTCGCGATGCGCACTGGGATTCTGGTGCGGGGAGCAAGAACAGGCCGTGCTGAGCTCACGATGCGCACTTGGATTCTGGTGCGAGGAGCAGGAACAGGCCGTGCTGGGCTCGCGATGCGCACAGGGATCCTGGTGCGTGGAACAGGGACAGGACGTGCTGGGCCCACGACGCGCACAGGGATCCTGGTGCGTGGAACAGGACGTGCTGGACCCACGACGCGCACAGGGATCCTGATGCGGGGAGCCGGCACCCTTCCTCCAGGCTGCACACTCACCCTAGCCTCACAGATGAGGGGAGCTGGAATGTCGCACACCGTGCTGTGGGAGCGAACCGGAGACACCGCACGCAGAGCCAGCGCAGGATATCCTGGCCCGAAGAGGCGCACCGGAGACCAGGAGCGCTGAGCCAACACCCTCCTTCCTGGCTGCAAACTCCCCCTAGCTCGACAGATGCGAGGAGCTGGCAAGTCGCGCACCGGGCTGTGAACTGGAGACACCGTGCGCTTCACTGCATAACACGGTGTCTTACCAGTGCGACGCTCCCTCCGGAAAGCACGGGGAGTTGGCTCAGGTCTCCAACCTGAACCAGCCAACCTCCCCGTGTGCCCCCCCCAAAAAAATTATTGGGGCTGCCTCTCGGGTTTCCTCGCCAGCCGTGTCCCCTTGTACTTCTCCCGATCGGGTTTCCATACTCCATATTCATCCCTGGGATGGCGATCCTCCTCAGCCTTCTTCCAGATTAGGGCCTAATTAGCGACGGACCAAGACGCAGCGATGCTTCCAGTATAAATGCTTTATTTTATACGCAACTGGCAAAATAATAAACAAATGAAGATCGTAACTCCGGTGTGGCTAAACAGGCTCACACCAACTAAACATACTAAATACCTCAGAATAAACAATGACCCACCAAACCCCAGTGAAAACCACAAACATATATATGGTTCCCAATTAGAGGTAACGACAATCAGCTGCCTCTAATTGGGAACCATCAACCCAACATAGAAATACATAAACTAGAACAAAAAACCCTCCTAAACAAAACACAAACTAAACACGCCAGCCTGTAAACTCAGGCCTGGACGTGACACCTTCCCCCTTAAAGCAATTCTCCAGTAGTTTTGTATACTTTTTAGCCAGTAGTTCTCAAAGTAGCTCTCATGAGCTCATGAGTCCCCGAAAATAGCGTACAATTTCACATGTGTAGATATGTACACCACGTCATTGGTCTCACTCTGCTGCGTGTGCATCTTGCTAGCTCAAATGGCGAGGGGCTAAACCTAATTTGGCTGGAACTCAAATTGCTAGAGGGCTGTAGGAAAAATGGCGCTGCACAGCTTCCAAACTAGGGATTTCTAATTGATGTAAGACCGTAATTCTGCTCATAGATTATGCATGTATGAACTAGACATTGACACATCCAGCACAAAGCGGGAGGTTGAAAAAAAATACTTACTAGTCGCCAAAGTTCAAGAGGAAGTCTTTAAGACAACAAATATGTACCATGTAGTTTGCTCACAACCATGTGTATCATGAAGGAGGATGTTCATGTGCATGTTCACAGACCAAGACAGTTCACAGTGACTTTGAGTTCTATTGAAGTGAGCTTCAGTCCAACTAGCACTACTATGTCATTGCTAGCATAAGTTCAAGCAGCCTCTCTTTGATCATTACATAAACTAGAATAGAAAGAGCTAGTGTTACAAAACCACCTAGGTAGCCAACTTTTTTTGCTACACTCGCTACGTCTAGGCTTACTAGGTCGAGCTGAAGTGTCCGTAACCTGATTTTATGTGTGCATTTACGTGACAAGTCAGAGTATACAGACCATGTTGTATGCATGTGCCCCATGAGACAGCAAACTTACCTTGGGCCAGGGCCAGCTCAGTCTTGACTCCTTGGATGGTCAGCCCAAGCAGATCATTGTGTGTTCAGTTTATGCTGAAGAAAATAAATATATACAAAAAAGAAATTACAAAAATGTATGCCTGAAGAGGTAACACAATGATTGTCCACACCTGTGTGCTTATCAAGGCTTGGCACAGCACCTGGCTCGGCGCTAACACTAAACTACCCCCTCATATCATAACAATAGCTGCTCCCGAAAATAGTATTTTTGGTTTCTTTTGAAGCAGGGTAAGCCGTGCAAAAAAAAATATATTTAAGATAATAAAGCACAGTATCATCATGGTTGGAGTTAAACTGTCAATTTACCATGCATCGATTTGGGGGGACAACTTAGTCATATCATCTTGCCCCCTTGTGACAGTACACAGCCGAGGCGGTAGAGTAAGAGAGAGATTCAGCATCACAGTGCCGTGAGTGAGATTAATTGGACAGTTGCTAAGTTTGCTGCAGAGTTTGGGGAGGGAATGTGCACCATGGTTCATTGTGTATATAATGAGTCTCTTACAGTGGTGTCAACCCCTGTTAACAGTGTTCAGATCCAGCGCCAGGAAGCTGATCTTCATGCACAGAGGGTTTGTGGTGATGGATTGGAGGGGGCTAGCATCTGCAGAAGTCTGAATGGCTCATTAGAAAACAATAGAATCTACAAAGTCTCCCAATCAAAGAGTGGAATTTAAAGAGAGTACATTTTCTGCCAAATAACAGTGAAACATGTTGCTATTCCTAGGATTTTATGTTTTTAGGGAGAGAATAGTACACACTATATATTATAGTTAATAAGCAGATTTAAGCAGCCCATGGGTGTAATTCTGTATCATTGCTAAAACATGTTATGATAAACAGAACCACTAGTAATTTGGATTTAGTGACTTCAGACCATGTTGATAATTTCACTACTTTTTTGTACAGTAGGCCTACTGCTTTCTACTGAATTGCAAAACGAATACACAGATTTCTAGAAATCCATTCCCAGGTTGATGCTCACACAGCGTGCCATAAAACTAAACGATTAAAGAAGTCCATGTGCTCCCACCTCTCCAGAAACATTGAACTTTTTAGCCATTTCTATCAGTGAGTGAGCCTACTATGCTTTGCAGAATCAGTCATGCTATTCTGCTAGGAGTAACTGTCTGAGAGGATCTCCTCACTGGATGAGCAGCCAGAGGCAGACTGTCCAGGTAAGTGCTTGGCAAAAAGCACTTGTCGTGTACAGTCGCACTCTATGCCACACTCTTTCTAAAGGTCTTTGACACAGGTGTTTGTTGTTCTCAGATCGCATTACTGCTGGTGGGTTCAAAAATTAAGTCACATCTTAAAAGTAAATTGTCAGTATCTCGCTGTCTGCTTTTAAGTATGTTACTAGATGTGTTATATGTGATGCACAATAGGTAAATACATTTAAAAAACTATGAAGATATTTGCCCAGTTTCACTTAATTTTGAGTATCTCTGGTTCTACTTTGTCAATTTTGAGATATTGTTGGTTGCAGAGAGGGAAATACAAAGCCTTACATCACTGATATATTTTACAGGAATACCAGTGTACACACTTTCTTTAGAGAAAGTAAGGCAGACTTAGGTGATTGTGGTCTATCAAGAGTAAGGAAAAGCTTTTTGTTAGTGGAAGGGTCAAACTGTAGTGTATGATTCCATCTGTTCAAGCATGCATGCATGCAGAGGAGCTTGAGCCTGTACAGGTGGAGGATCTTAATTTGATCACCCTTTGCAGGAGAAGTTTAAAAAGGCTTCTAAAGTTTAGTTTTCACTTAGATTTTTCCCTTACGAAAAATGTATCAACCACTACAAAAATGGCCAGTACTTATAATCCACATAATAATTCACATTTCCTGTTGTTGAAGGATTATATTTTCCTGCATCTGTAGTACTATTTCAGCTATAGAGTTTATGTCCCTTATCAGAAGCTGTGAATGTACTGCTGGCCAAACAGGTATGTCAAAAAGCAGACCTCTTTCTTTCCAATAAAATCATTTCTGGACCCGTATTCGCAAAGAGTTTCAGAGTAGGACTGCAGATCTAAGGCCCCCCGTCCATTCATTATAATCTAAAAGGGAAACCTGATCCTAGATCAGCACTCCTATTTTGTCCATTTAGGGCACACTGGGGTGTCAGACTACAGTCCTCGAGAGCCAAGTATCGGCAGGTATTAGCTTCCCCCTTGTACTTGATTGATCAATTAAGGTCATTGATTATTTAGGACCTCCCCTCACCTAGTTGTTTAGCTCTTAATTGGACACATTGAAAGGAAAAAACAACACAACTAATTTAGGGGACCTATTTGGGGTCAAGATCGACCACAGAGGAAAAGGTTCCAAAGAGTCAGACTCATAAGTCACTTGAATTGATATCTTGCAATAAAGTTCAAACACTCCTTAATGAATTCAGAGGATGTAATAAAGACACTTTATGCTTGAAGACATTTAAAATCTAAGGAAAGCGAAAAATAAACGCATATCACCCTCTCCTGTGTCAATGCTTTCTGACCATCAATTCCCATAGAGAGAGGTGGTGCTAAAAATCAGTTCATGTGTCATGCCCCCACATGCACATACTTTCTGTTGCCAGGCAGCAAGCCATTAATGTCTGAACGTAGAGTAATGACATTCTACTTTTGTATGGCTCCCAAAGGTAGACTTCACTTCGTAAGAGAAAACAAAATGACTCAGAAGTCACATAGCTTAAATGTCATAGGTCGAGTCAGAACTGATCAAGTCACAATTTAATGTCTCAAAAACAACTCCAGTGCTTAGTGCACTATGAAGAATGTCACATCAATGGTCAAAAGATGCTCTCCACAATTGATTGTCATCATTACCAGTGGGGGATTACGAAAATCGCTATTGGAAAAGGCTAAGATAGTCTTCAGTGACTTCTCAAGCCTAAATAATTAGTCTGCTGCTGCTTTAGTCTCCAACCCTGTTATCTCAGATTGACAATGTGGGAACATTGAGTCCAAAGTATTCAATGACCCCAGAAAAGACGCAAAATAATTGTGATTACCAGACGTTAGTATTTGACATTTATTAGAAGAGAACTCCAAGATGACCCTGTTGATCTCTGAAGAAAATATGACTTTAAAGATATAGGAATTCTATGCCAGCAACCTTCAGTGAAAGAAAAAAAGCATATTATTTTGCCATCAATCTCCACAGATAAATGAGCACATTCAAAAACACTCTGTTTTGACCAAGCCTAATCTTAATTTTATGCTTTTCTAGAAACTGCTAAAACACTGACAGAGTGCTTCTCAGGAGCACACTAAAGATGTCTCTTCCCCAATAAATATTTTCTGATGCTTGCCTTCACATATTTTTTTATATTTTTTATTTAACCTTTATTTAACCAGGTAGGCTAGTTGAGAACAGGTTCTCATTTACAACTGCGTCCTGGCCAAGATAAAGCACAGCAGTTCGACACATATCTAGCTCAATGTCAAACATGCATGAGGTAATGCCAACTCTTAGAGCTCTGTTGAACTGTATGAACACATAAATAATGTGGTTGAACAGTTGATGACCCATTGGGTAGTTCACCCAAATTACAAAATTACATATAGGTTTCTTTACACCTGTAAGCAGTCTATGGACAAGGTATGTCCATGCTTTGGTTTTGTTTACCTGGCCACTGTTTTAAATGCAAACATTTCAGCATTTCAGTATCAGCAACTTCAATGACAGATGTATCTGAAAGGGGGAAAAAACATCACCATATTCACTGGGAATGCATTACATAGGATGAAGAAAGAATACTCAGAGCCGCAGCTCCATCAGTGGAGGCTGCTGAGGGGCGGACGGCTCATAATGGAATGGTATCAAATACATTGTTTCCATGTGGTTGATGCCATTCCATTGACTCCATTCCAGCCATTATTATGAGCCATCCTCCCCTCAGCAGCCTCCACTGAGCTCCAAACTACTTGTCAGACGTAGAAAACTGATACTGTATACTTGTTGTTGGGGTGGGATTGTTGTGGGGTGTGGAGGGTCCGTGGGTTGCTTTTGAACCTTTCCTTTGGATTCCTCATGTCTAACTCATTGTTTGAAAAAAAGTGAGGTCCAAATAGGATGTTAGGTACTATATTTATTGAATAATATATGAATCCTATACAATAAAATGCCCAATTTGGATGCAACAATTAGCTTAATTGATCAGATATGAAATTATATTTCAACCAAATAATGTTGCATGAATGCTAATCTTATGTTTCTAACAACATAAATGATTTCTGAATAATATGAGATGGTGGGTGTCGAAATCCTCTTTCTTGTGCTTTTTGAGGTGGAACATCCGACATCCTTCCATTTTCGGCTTGATGTTACCCTGAAAGAAGCTTTACATTTTGGATTCAAGTGGAGGACATTGAAATGTTTGCCTCAGCACTCACCAATAGCCATGTCACTGAACACTTCATTTTCTAGCATTGTCAAGGTGAAGCATTTGAGTGCAGTCTGTTCTGAGCTCAAACAAACACTCTCATTTCATAAACTGAAAGCATCCTCTGAATGTCAACCCCTTTATACATATTTTTTTTGTCTGAATGGCACACTAAACAATGCCTGTGTTCCATAGCTTTTGAGTCACAACTCTCATTGGACAGAGTAGGGCCTCAATTCAATCATCTGGACTGGCGTTCAGTGTTTACAAGCCTTATTTTTTACCACTTCATCCCTGCATACAATATTCTATAGCATTTTGGTTACTTTGAAAATAACACTCCTCTCACCTGTAGATGCTTTCAGTTTTCAGTATGTCTCCAAGGTAAATAACGTCAACAATACTGGTGAAAGCAATAACATTAGCTGCAAGGCACAGGCAATGATCTGTTTATGGTTCCAGTAGTAGTTGTTTGACAGCTCTGCAAATCAAATTGGAGCGAACATTGATGTGTGGCTTATATTGAGCTCAGCTATGTACAATCTGAATGGCCCATATGGCTTTGCCAGATTATGGATTATGGGAAATCAAGGACATGGAACCATATCTTTGATGTAGCCTCACAGCCCCCCTGTTAAAACATGAGAGTGCCTAGAGGGCCAGTGTGAAAGGAGGGTCCACAGCAGCCAACTGCAACCTCACAGTGGGTTGACAGCCAAGTAATAGCAAGGAAGCTTCAGGAGACTGGAGGGTAAATTAATGCTATTGCAGGATCTTGGAGGGAGGGAGGTATTTTTGCCAATATGAATAGATTTGGTGGTCTGTAAAACAATATTAGACAGGCCAGTGCTGCAGAATGATATCTCTCCAGATGTGACCTATGCAAGATGGAAGGGCAAAGGATCAGAATTGTGTTTGCTGATTGAATCCCACTGATTTACTTTGCTGAGGGTTAAGGGACGATGACAGCCGGTTGGCAGTCTCCTGGTAGACTGGTTTATTTAACAGGGCATCATGGTGGATTTGACCTAGCAGCTCAGGACGAGCAGCATATCATATCAGGGAAACAAAGGTGAATTCCGAAACGCAAAATCCTAATACAAACCTAAATAGGATTTTTTTTTTTTTTATTATGCATGAGAATGAAATGTGTCCATGAGATACCGGAATTCAAAAAATGATAATCAACAATAAACAAATAGCTCTCTCGCTTTCACCCTATTGTATTTCGTGGCGAGACCTCGGTGAAGACTGTAAACAAAACAGTGGAGAACATGGATGAACATACGTTAGATTGCTGAAAAGGGAAGATAACAGATTAATTGCTGACAAAATCAGTAAATCAATGGAGAACGTGGCAGACAGTACAAAGGTAAGTGGAACGACGGCTGTACATCTCAATGGTGGGAAACCTGATGCAGGTGGTTAGTCTATTCTCAGTTTTCTACATCACAATGTGTGAGCAATATAGCAGTGGAAACAGTACAATAAAATTAAGCGCTACTGTGCTACCATAGTTATTATGGTCTGTATGTGGAAGATGCTGGAAGGTGCATGATTGTACAGTCGTGGCCAAAGGTTTTCAGAATGACACAAATATTAATTTTCACTAAGTCTGCTGCCTCAGTTTGTATGATGGCAATTTGCAAATACTCCAGAATGTCATGAAGAGTGATCAGATGAATTGCAATTAATTGCAGTCCCTCTTTGCCATGCAAATGAACTGAATCCCCCAAAAACATTTCCACTGCATTTCAGCCCTGCCACAAAAGGACCAGCTGACATCATGTCGGGGATTCTCTCGTTAACACAGGTGTGAGTGTTGACGAGGACAAGGCTGGAGATCACTCGGTCATGCTGATTGAGTTCGAATAACAGACTGGAAGCTTCAAAAGGAGGGTGGTGCTTGGAATCATTGTTCTTCCTCGGTCAAACATGGTTACCTGCAAGGAAACACATGCCGTCATCATTGCTTTGCACAAAAAGGGCTTCACAGGCAAGGATTTTGCTGCCAGTAAGATTGCACCTAAATCCACCATTTATCGGATCATCAAGATCTTCAAGGAAAACGGTTCAATTGTTGTGAAGAAGGTTTCAGGGCTCCCAAGAAAGTCCAGCAAGCGCCAGGATCGTCTCCTAAAGTTGATTCAGCTGCGGGATCGGGGCACCACCAGTACAGAGCTTGCTCAGGAATGGCAGCAGGCAGGTATGAGGGCATCTGCACGCACAGTGAGGCGAAGACTTTTGGAGGATGGCCTGGTGTCAAGAAGGGCAGCAAAGAAGCCACTTCTCTCCAGGAAAAACATCAGGGACAGACTGATATTCTGCAAAAGGTACAGGGATTGTACTGCTGAAGTCATTCTCTCTGATGAATCCCCTTTCCGATTGTTTGGGGCATCCGGAAAAAAGCTTGTCCTGAGAAGACAAGGTGAGCACTACCGTCATGCCAACAGTAAAGCATCCTGAGACCATTCATGTGTGGGGTTGCTTCTCAGCCAAGGGAGTGGGCTCACTCACAATTTTGCCTAAGAACACAGCCATGAATAAAGAATGGTACCAACACATCCTCCGAGAGAAACTTCTCCCAACCATCCAGGAACAGTTTGGTGACAAACAATGCCTTTTCCAGCATGATGGAGCACCTTGCCATAAGGCAAAAGTGATAACTAAGTGGCTCGGGGAACAAAACATTGATATTTTGGGTCCATGGCCAGGAAACTCCCCAGACCTTAATCCAATTGAGAACTTGTGGTCAATTCTCAAGAGGCGTGTGGACAAACAAAAACCCACAAATTCTGACAAACTCCAAGCATTGATTATGCAAGAATGGGCTGCCATCAGTCAGGATGTGGCCCAGAAGTTATTTGACAGCATGCCAGGGCGGATTGACAAGATCTTGAAAAAGAAGGGTCAACACTGCAAATATTGACTCTTTGCATCAACTTCATGTAATTGTCAATAAAAACCTTTGACACTTGCAATTGCTTGCAATTATACTTCAGTATTCCATAGTAACATCTGACAAAAATACCTAAAGACACTGAAGCAGCAAACTTTGTGGAAATTAATATTTGGAGACTGTACATGACTTATAGGAGTTGGTGGTTACTTGTGGTGTAGCTTACATCTTTGTGGCTTTTTGGACCTACTTTCAGTGCGGCTTCCAAAGGCATCTCCCGTTACAGTATCCAATGAGTTGTTAGAGACACACAATGCTGTCTAGCAATAATGCATAGTGATGATTTGGCATTCAGTTTTTCCCTGTAGTGATTTGTTACAACTCCTGATTCTCTCTGTGCCATCTTAATGTGATGTTTGTGATCTCCCTTAGTGACGTCTGTCAATGTTAGTTCCTGGTTGTTTTTCTTACTGTATGAAATTCAATCACCCAGACGAGAGTGGGGCTTTAGCATTGGTTTTGCCACAATGGTGATGATGGATGATATAATCTGCTAAACTGTTTTGGAAATGTAATTGCATGTACTTTGAGTGTTTAATGAGACAACATTGTATTCAGCAAAATATATGTGTTCAATGCAATTTCAAATGTGCAAAAAAAGTCCTTTCCACATGGAGGTCTGGAGGTTGGATCTGCGCTCATGCTGGTTTCAATAATCTGAGGCAGTGGTACATGTCTTGGCCTATTCTCTGCACACTGGTTACTATTAAACCAAGCATATCCAGGGTATTATATAATAAACTGCTTAACACAGTTTCAACAGTAGTCGGCTACATATGTTATGGTAGAAATACGCATTAAGATTTAAGTGGTCTCTCTCAACATGCTGTTGACTCTCTGGTCATAATTTGGGGGCGGTTCATTATTACTTAATGCCTCATAGCTATCATATTAACATATTTTTTATAACATTATAGTATTACATTATAACTGTAAACTACAATTTTAATGTTTTATTAATCTATGAACACATTTCCATTGGCATTAATTACAGACATCTCTGGCTAAAATTGCATTAGTGCAAGATGTTGTGATGTCAGTGACAACCCCAACTGTTAAATTTAGTGTACATCTGGCGCGGTCTTCATTATACCCTGATTGTATGTTCATGAGGCAGTATAACGGGAGAAGTAGAACATTCTCATCAATCTCACCTTGTCACATTACATCTTTCTCCATGACACGTTAAAAAGAGTGGGATGCTTTTATTTAGCAGTTTAGGCTCGGGGCCTAGTCGGTGTCACCTCTAAATACAAGGTATTTAGTCGCATGGTGAAAGTCCTTTTCTTAAGCAAACCCCAGATTTATTTATGTTATCAACCCCAGATTCTGAAATTTCGAGATGAGTTTATTCCAAGACTGAATTAGTAATGCTATTATATGAGCTCAATGCTGCAGACACCAAAAGGCTTCTTTCTCTATTTGTCTCTGTGCGGCGGGAAGGTATAAAGCTGAAGGATGTCATAAACACAATGTTAAGGCAGGCCAGGGGCCGTCATGCCTAATTAAGTACAAAACAACCTTCCCTACTGATCCTTCCCTTTCTCCTTACCATGCTCAATCTATACAGTGTGTTAAGCAAGCTACTGTGGGGGCAGTAGGATATTAACGTTTCCCAAGGGTATGCACCAGTCAGTTACTGGGTACTGGAGTGTGTCCATATACTACAGCTTCGTGTTGAAATAATTGGCAATGTATTAGAGCAAAATTTAAGAGTAATAACTTGAGTCACCTTAAATGGCTTTTTGAAGTTCCCGACTGACACAATGTGAATCTGAAATTATTATTGGGGGTCCATGTTAATTGAGTTGATATTCAGAGAACCGTGTTGTGAGGTAATGATTTCTTATATGCAAGATTCTTTCAGCTGGAAATACTATCTGTCTCTTTTTGCAGTAATGATTAGAAAATAATAATTATTGAAGAAAATATATTGGAGTCAATGATAGATGTTAATTTGCAACAAAGAAACTGTGATGTGTATTTATCTATTCATTAGTATATAAAAGCTACTGGTTTCTTTTTAGGTTTTTCAGTGATGACACAGCCAGGATGCGGGGACTCCCACATATTCATCAGAAAATACATAAATCGGCACAAGCATTTCTTCCTTCCCACCCGTCGACAATGCTCAGCAAAGATACCTTGTAGTTTATCAGTAGAGTAGGCCTAGGTTGGAACATTGAATTTCCCTCACAACTTTGCTGTTGCATCTTCCAGGTTAGTGCCATTTGAAAGAGCCCCAGGGAAACTATGATGAGATATTTTTCCATGCACTGTATTTGTATTACTAAGATTGGAAAGCATATCAAATGGAGGAGCAGAGTTGATAGAAATAGAATTGAAAGAAGAAAAAAAAACACACTGGACCTCACTGCTGGTCTCACACTGCTGGTCTCATATCATTGATGACTCATTGAAAAAAAATAATAAAGAGGGAATTGTGCTTAACCTAGAGGGAAAAGTACTCTGAAAGCCATGGGTTTAGATGGCTTACCAGAACCGAAGGACACCCCTTTTTCGAGTATTTTCCTTTGAATCTTTGTCTACTCCAACTAGGTATAGCAAAGCTTGATTTTTTTTCTTCTAAGATAGGATTCCCGCATTTGTATGGACGACATGACATTAAAAGCTAGACGGACCATCTTGAAAGATTATATCCTCAGACCACAACAGGAGAGCAACTGTAAATCTAAGTTGAAAGGCTTTATCTGATGTTTTCTCAGGGTAGCTTCAAGGACACCATTTGTCATTACGTTTTCATATGAAGTCTGAGGAAAAAGGTGATTATTAAAATGACAAACTGAACTAAATTCTGAGGACCTTCAAATTATGTTTCAGACACCTCGGCCAGTCTTATCCATAAATATCAGAGGTGTGTCAATAGACAAGATTTTGAGATTACAAATAGGAGGGCTATACCTGAAAACATAAATACAAGCAATTCAATCCATGCCCTTTTTCTTTGGGTATACATGAAAACATAAATACAAGCCATTCAATCCATGTGATTTGTTGTTGACAAACCAAGATTGCACAGCATTGTTTTGATCAGTCAGATACTCATACTCTATTGTTAAGATTATTTAATTTAATTCTCAAAAAACTGGTTTAAAATATTTACTTTGTAATACTAGTAATGCATGCTGTAGTTGCTGTCACTATTTGCGGTGTAACATTATTCTACCATACATATAATAGTTTACAGAACATTCAAGTTACACAGTAATATTCTCATTTTGCACTGTAACCACTGCAATGTAAGACCTGATTGTACTATTGAAAAAACAGAATATTTCTAATAACCTCAAAGTGTTGATAGCATTTTATTTATGTGCTTCAATGTTTTGAAATCTAGGATGGCAGTGTCTTCAAACTATCTCTGACACCTTGCTATACATTGCCAATTGAAAAACCTTTCAATTGGAGCTATAATGGATTATTCAGCTCATCACGACCTCAGCATGTGATTATTCCTATGTTAGCCAGAGTACAGCACCTGTGATATATGGAGCATTTGGATCAATGCATGTTCAGACTCCATGGAGTAAGCTCACAAAAGGGAAAATCTCATGAAGGGCACAGTTAGCTACATCATCACCAGTGTTGGGTAGGTTACTTTCTAAATGTATTATTATAATTTTTTAGCATTTTACTTTCTAAATGTGCATTATCATGCTGAAATATGAGGTGATGGCGGCAGATGAATGGCATGAGAATGGGCCTCAGGATCTTGTCACGGTATCTCTGTGCATTGAAATTGCCATCGATAAAATGCAATTGTGTTCCTTGTCCGTAGCTTATGCCTGCCCATACCATAACCCCATCACCACCATGGGGCACACTATTCACAACATTGACATCAGCAAACCGCTCGTCCACATGACACTATACACGTGGTCTGCAGTTGGGCGGCCGGTTGGACGTACTGCCAAATCGAATGACATTTGAGGCGGCTTATGGTAGAGAAATGAATATTACATTCTCTGGCAACAGCTCTGGTGGACATTCCTGCAGTCAGCATGCCAATTGCACGCTCCCTCAAAGCTTTATATCTTTGGCATTGTGGTGGTGACAAAACTGCACAAAACTGCATGGTTATCTCTTGGTAGATTGAATACAAGGACATCAATTTATATTACACAAGATGTGAATGAGCTATTATAAATTTTTTATCCATTTAAAATGGTCTATCCACGCCAAAACACGATGGTGTAAAATACAAATGTTACTTTTAAAATAATTTTCTTTTTAGTCCATAAATTGTCCCTGACACCCAAAAGTAGGCTACTCGTTACTTTTTGAATGCTTAGCACAACAGGAAAATGGTCCAATTCACGCACTTACTGTATCATGAGAACGTTCCTGGTCATCCCTACTGCCTCTGATCTGGCAGACACACTAAACACACATGCTTTGTTTGTAAATGATGTCTGAGTGTTGGAGTGTGCCCCTGGCTATCCGTAAATTAAAAATAAAACTAAGAAAATGGTGCCGTCTGGTTTACTTAATATAAGGAATTCGAACTTCTTAAGTATATTTTAGCAATTGCATTTACTTTTGATACTTAAGTATATTTAAAACCAAATACTTTTAGACTTTTACTCAAATAGTATTCTACTGGGTGAATCACTTTTACTTGAGTCATTTACTATTAACCTATCTTTACTTTTACTCAAGTATTACAATTGGATACTTTTTCCACCACTGCTGAAACATCATACACTGCATACAGTCATTGCATTCTCTACGTCAATATCTGGTGTGTATTTCATTTTAAGGTGGTGTGCAGTGACTCTATGGTATGTGAAAACAAACACCAAGTCAATGGCCGTCGGACTCGATATCACACTGTTGAAGTACACCTTGCCTTTGTCTTTTCATTACTAACAACTGATCAATCAGATGGAGGAAAAAATTAAAAAGGGAAGGAAAAAATCTCTCTAGCACCTGACAACCTGTCCCATGTGAGAGGCTAGCTGAATGAGGAACTGGCTTGAGGATAAGTGATCACTTGCCACAATGTGTTGCACCAAAGGGTCCTACCATGATAGAAAAAGAGGCCAGCAACCTTAATTCAACCTTATTCACATTCTTGATCACTGATCTGGAAATTGTTCATTTCTTCATAGTGAAATCCTTCTTGTTATGTGCAGTGATGTTGTTCGGTCTGTCTTATAACTTCAGGTTTGCTTAATTGCAGGAAAATTACTATTTATTGGTAGCCTTTTGTTGGATGCAGAGTAAAATATTGTTTATGAGTTTGTGTTGAGTAAGTAATTGTGTCTATTTTTCCTGGTTGGGGTGAGTTCTGTGGAGCTTATATGAAGCAAGGGTGTATCATTTTCTGTTCTGCTCCGAAAACCTTTTAAGACTATACTAAGCCCTCCCTTAAGACATTACTTGATTCTTTCATAATAAAAACAAATAGTACTCTATGCTGTCGTGATACACATACATGGTTGTTTTTATGGAAAAAGTGGCTCTATATGTCCCTCAAGATATCAAATTATGTAAATTAGAAAGAATTTCTGCACGGGATATTTCTCTATTATGTACTGGACTCCCCTTTTAACAACACCTTCAAGGCGGCATGTAGCCTAGCGGTTAGTGAGTTGGCCTGTTACCGAAAGGTAGTGGTTCGAATACCCGAGCCGGCAAGATGAAAGATCTGCCTTGAGCAAGGCACTTAACCCTTATTTGCTCCAGGGGTGCCGTACTACCATGGCTGACCCTGTAAAACAACACATTTCACTGCACTTATCTGGTGTATGTGACAATACATTTTTTAAACAATTTTGATAAAAAAGACACAAAAAAAAAAGATCCTGTCCTTGTACTGTTGACAACCTGAGACCCACTGTCCCTGTACTGTAGGCTTCCTGAGACCCATTGTCCCTGTACTGTAGGCTACGTGAGACCCATTGTCCCTGTACTGTAGGCTACCTGAGACCCATTGTCCCTGTACTGTAGGCTACCTGAGACCCATTGTCCCTGTACTGTTGGCTACGTGAGACCCATTGTCCCTGTACTGTAGGCTACGTGAGACCCATTGTCCCTGTACTGTAGGCTACCTGAGACCCATTGTCCCTGTACTGTAGGCTACCTGAGACCCATTGTCCCTGTACTGTAGGCTACCTGAGACCCATTGTCCCTGTACTGTTGGCTACGTGAGACCCATTGTCCCTGTACTGTAGGCTACCTGAGACCCATTGTCCCTGTACTGTTGGCTACCTGAGACCCATTGTCCCTGTACTGTAGGCAACCTGAGCCAGTTTCTTAGCAGTACGTTCAGTGAATTACTGAAAAAATGTACTGCCTCTGATCCCTCCATCAGACTGATTTCTGCCGACTGTATCTCTGTGAGAGAGCCACGTAATTAATCACGAACATAGCACAATTACTCAGAGATCTGTAATGATCTGCACTTCATTTAACTAAGTATAATATACCTCCATTGATTAATTACTGCGTGTTATATAATGAATTATGATAGACATTTTGGTAGTCTGCTGTTTTTTGCAGCAGCATGACTCACTGTGCCTTCCTGGTATTACTGCATGGGACTCTTGCTACAGTTCGATGTGTGTGTGGGGGGGGTGCATCTCTTACCCAGACTAAAAAACCTATGTGAACACAATCCATCAACCATAACCGTCAAACTCTCACAGCCTTCATAGTGTATCAATGTTCAGGGCATGTGTCATGGAATGTGTATAGGGTATTGACAACATTCTGGAGGCTATATTTTACATACTGTATTTAAACCATTAAACCAACCTCCACAGGAACCAGCAACCACTTTTGCAAGATACAACCTTACTTACTCAGACATGAATACTGTGAAATGTTCAAAGAAATCTATGTAAAATCTCTTTTACCCCTGTGAATTGTTCCTTTATTCACTTAATGATTTGTCTATTTGCCCTTTTACTCACCTCATGCGCAAGTACTGGTCACTCAACACTGCTTCTGCTTCGTCACACCAGCCAGGTCCCCTCTCCCACTCGTATACTGTGACATTAAAGCCTTCCACTAAACCCTTTAGGCAGACCCACATTCTGTTTCCCGCAACCACCATACGGGTGAAGGTGTCAATCGCATCCAGCTTCTAAACGCTCCCCTCATATCTCCACTCACATTCTGTTGGCATTTATTCCCCACAAATAATCCAATCAGAATCAGTTGGCCTCTAGTCCTGGCACTGGTTCTATCTAGCCAGAAAGGCAACTCTCTCTTATCTCTCCATGTGTTCCTTTCACAGCGCCTGTCGTTGTTTCAACTGTGTCGCTTCCAATGTTCTTTGTGGAACGTACTGCACTTGTTCAACTAGCCGTCTTAGACATTTGTCCACTCTGACCTACCAATCCTTGCCATTTGCCCAGTCTGAACAATGTACAAAATTAATTAGGTTTGATGATACAGGATAAAAAATATATATCAAATCAAATCTAAATTGTATTAGTCACATACGCCGAATACAACAGGTGGAGACCTTACAGTGAAATGCTTACTTACGAGCCCCTAACAACAATGCAGTTTAAAAAAAATTATACGGATAAGAATAAGAATTAAAAGTAACAAGTAATTAAAGAGCAGCAGTAAAATAACAATAGCGAGACCATATACAGGGGGGTACCGGGACAGAGTCAATGTGCGGGGGCACCGGTTAGCTGAGGTAATATGTACATGTAGGTAGAGTTATTAAAGTGACTATGCATAGATGAGAGTAGCAGTGGTGTAAAAGGGGGTGAGGTGGGGGGGCAATGCAAATAGTCTTGGTAGCCATTTGATTAGGTGTTCAGGAGTCTTATGGCTTGGGGGTAGAAGCTGTTTAGAAGCCTCTTGGACCTAGACTTGGTGCTCCGGTACTGTTTGCTGTGCGGTAGCAGAGAGAACAGTCTATGACTAGGGTGGCTGGAGTCTTTGACAATTTTTAGGGCCTTCCTCTGACACCGCCTGATATAGAGGTCCTGGATGGCAGGGAGCTTGGCCCCAGTGATGTACTGGGCCATTCGCACTACTCTCTGTAGTGCCTTGCGGTCGGAGGTCGAGCAGTTGCCGTACCAGGCAGTGATGTAACCAGTCAGGATGCTCTCGATGGTGCAGCTGTAGAACCTTTTGAGGATCTGAGGACCCATGCCAAATCTTTTCAGTCTCCTGAGGGGGAATAGGTTTTGGTGTCTTGGTGTGCTTGGACCATGTTAGTTTGTTGGTAAAGTGGACACCAAGGAACGTGAAGCTCTCAACCTGCCGATAGAGAATGGGGGCGTGCTCGTTCCTCCTTTTGCTGTAGTCCACAATCATCTCCTTTGTCTTGATCACGTTGAGGGAGAGGTTGTTGTCCTGGCACCACACGGCCAGGTCTCTGACCTTCTCCCTATAAGCTGTCTCGTCGTTGTCAGTGATCAGGTCTACCACTGTTGTGTCATCGGCAAACTTAATGATGATGTTGGAGTTGTGCCTGGCCATGCAGTCATGAGTGAACAGGGAGTACAGGAGGGGACTGAGCACGCACCCCTGAGGGGCCCCTGTGTTGAGGATCAGCGTGGCGGATGTGTTGTTACTTACCCTCACAACCTGGGGGCGGCCCGTCAGGAAGTCCAGGATCCAGCTGCAGAGGGAGGTGTTTAGTCCCAGGGTCCTTAGCTTATTGATGAGCTTTGAGGGCACTATGGTGTTGAACGCTGAGCTGTAGTCAATGAATATCATTCTCATATAGGTGTTCCTTTTGTCCAGGAAGGAAAGGGCAGTATGGAGTGCAATGGAGATTGCATCATCTGTGGATCTGTTGGGGCGGTATGCAAATTGGAGTGGGTCTAGTGTTTGTGGGATAATGGTGTTGGCCTTAATGGCCTTTCAAAGCACTTCATGGCAACAGTTGTGAGTGCTACGGGTTGGTAGTCATTTATTAAACATTCATCAATATGCAAGTGTTGCATAGTCATCAAAAGCTCTGCTTCTTGGCAATATCACAGCGTTGTCAGATTTCAAAAATGCTTCACGGCGGAAGCACAACATTTGACTGTTTGAGGATAGCCCCTCTCATATTTTATGCATTAGCATAAATCCATAACCAACGCGGGTCTCAAAAAACGCATAAAATCGCTAATATAAAATCCCTTACCTTTGATGATCTTCTGCTGAGGATAGTCCGAAGTGTCCAAGCAAGACAATTCATGCTTCTTTTGTTAGAAAAAGTAATTGTTTATATCCATAAATCTCCGTTTGGTTGGCGCGTTATGTTCATAAAATACAGCGTCCATTCGCCCATCGAACCGTGAAGAGAACGCGTTCAACCTATACCTATACACGTGTCCAAGAACAATCAAACATCATTGATAATGTATCCTTAGGAACACTGTTATGTATATATACTATAATATTTCAACCGGATTATAAACTGTACGATAGGAAAGGAAAAAACCACAGCGCGCGCGAGCCCGTGAACGCGCCTCCTCTTCTGTTTACATCCTGTGACTAGTTCGAAATTCTTCTTCTATTACCATCCAGAGAAACCTAACATCACCAAACACTGTCTAGAGACTGTTGACATCCAGTGGAAGCAATAGGTACTGCAATCTTACTCCCAGATATGGCTGTTTTCAATAGGGAGGGGTTCAAAATGAGGCAATGTGTCAAAAACACTTTTTCCAGGACAGAAATTCCTTGGGTTTTCGCCTGCTATATCAGTTCTGTTATACTCACAGACAATATTTTAACACTCTTAGAAACTTCAGAGTGTTTCCTATCCAATAGTACTAATTATGTGCATATCCTATTTTCTGGGCCTGAGTGGCAGGCCTTTTACTTTGGGCACGCCAGACTCTCCAAAACCGACACCTCAGCTGCCGCTCCCTAAGAAATTAAAGGTCTTACTCACATCGGCTGCGGAGAGCGTGATCACACAGTCTTCCGGTACATCTGTTTCTCTCATGCATGTTTCAGTGCCATGTGCCTCGAAGCGAGCATATTAGCAGTTTAGCTCGTCTGGTAGGCTCATGTCACTGGGCAGCTCTCGGCTGTGCTTCCCTTTGTAGTCTGTAATGGTTTGCAAGCCCTGCCACATCCGACGAGCGTCAGAGCCAGTGTAGTACAATTCGATCTTAGTCCTGTATTGATGCTTTGCCTGTTTGATGGTTCGTCAGAGGGCATAGCGGAATTTCTTATAAGCTTCCGGGTTAGAGTCCCGCTCCTTGAAAGCGGCATCTCTAGCCTTTAGCTCAGAGCGGATGTTGCCTGAAATCCATGGCTTCTGGTTTGGGAATGTAAGTACGGTCACTGTGGGGACGACATCATCGATGCACTTATTGATGAAGCCAATGACTGATGTGGTGTAATCCTCAATGCCATCGGAGGAATCCCGGAACATATTCCAGTCTGTGCTAGCAAAACAGTCCTGTAGCTTAGCATCTGCTTCATCTGACTACTTTTTTATTGATTTAGTCACTGGTGCTTCCTTGTCTTACCAGACGCCAGCCCTTGTCTTACCAGACGCCGCTGTTCTATCCTGCTGGTACAGCGTATAACCAGCCAGCTGTATGTTGATATTATCGTCGTTCATAAGATATTACAGTTTTGAATGTCCCGTTGGTAGTTTAACCTTGCGTGTAGGTCATCTATTTTATTCTCCAAAGATTGCACGTTTGTTAGCAGAATGGAAGGAAGTGGGGGTTTATTCGATCGCCTACGAATTCTCAGAAGGCAGCCCGCCCTTTGACCCCTTTTTCTCTGCCTCTTCTTCACGCAAATCACTGGGATCTGGGCCTGTTCCCGAGAAAGCAGTATATCGTTCGCGTCGAGCTCGTCAGACTCGTTAAAAGGAAAAAAATAATTCTGCCAGTCCATGGTGAGTAATCGCAGTCCTGATGTCCAGATGTTATTTTCGGTCATAAGAGACGGTAGCGGCAACATTATGTACAAAATAAGTAAAAAAAGTTACAAAAAAAACACAATCGGTTGGGGACACGTAAAATGTCTGCTTTCTTTTCTGGTGCCATTATTACATATATGTCACTATCTCTTATGTTGTACTAGTACTGTACATGTGGAGGTACGTACTGATTATGGTTAACTTCATTTCTGTCAGTTGGATCCTGTAGTGGGCACATCAGGTTAACAACTGTGGCTCATCATGATTTTACCCAGTTGTGGTTTATCTCTACTTGGGTGAGTGAGAGTTAATTTAACTGTGTGCAGTGACCTTTTAGTGGCTGTCGGTTTTTGAAATTATGGTTTTGTATCTCCATTTGACCTATGTAAAGACAGTTAACAGGCATGGATCCCAGAGAAAGAATTTGATTCCTGAGAGGAAATTACAAAGAAATAATGCAATCCATCTCGCTTTCTCTCTGTCGTTCACAGAAGCCCTGAGCTCTTTTCTTTACGTCAGTCATGCATTATTTAGTATTGCCACACTCCTGTCATGAGAGCCAGTGTCTGCTCTGTTCCAGGGTTGAAGTAGCAGGCTTAGTTCTTACGAACAAGTATGTTTACTTACACCTTGGTTACAGAATTAATCATAAATGAATGCATATGTTAATTTTATTCACAAAATGTATGTGTGTGAGAACTTTCATGAGTGAAAGTAGAAAGATGTCATTTTCCCTCCCTTTTAGATTTTTTTAAAGTGTTTTACACTGGTTTCATAGTTCTATTTGCGATGCAAAACTGTTTAATAACATGGAAAATTAATTGAAAATGTAATGCCCTTGTATTAAATGGAAATTTAATTCTCCATCTGCCATGTTAATATTAATCCTGGTATTTTTGTCAACCCATTATCACAAATTATCGTGAAATAGACACAAAATACTTATGTCCACCACACAATTTTGTATACAGTGCATTTCAATCACAGATCAAGGTAAAAGTTGCTTAATATAGATATGATTGGAAGGAGATTGGTCGGGGATGATGGGTGGGCGTACAACGTGGTGGACAACTTTAGCATGTTAGCTAATTAACACAGAGCCTACCCAGCTAGCAATGCGGAATCGGCCCAGAAGCGGCCCTCTTCCGGGGGGCCGGAACTGATTGAATTGGCCCGGAAACGGGTGTCGGACTCGGCCCGGAATCAAAATGAATGACTGCCCAGAATCAGCCCAAGTACATCGGGCCGTTTCCGTCTATCGGAATTCAGCCGACTTTGCCGGCATCTTACCAGAATCTCCCCAGAAGCAGCCCGATGCAAATTTAAATAAATGTATAAAACATTACCAGATTTTGTAATTTTAAATATTACTATTATACATTTTATACATACAAATTATACCCATCCACACAAAAAATAAGCCACAAAGCTTATCAATTGCCTTGCACAAAGTATCAAAATACTAAAATACTACACAAGAATCTTAAAGAATTTCATTTAAATGTTAATTGTTTTTTTTATCATGGAAAAATAAATAATGAAATGTTAATTATATAAAGCAGCTCATCATCTGCCAGAGAGTAGCCGCAATCAGTCCGAGCCCCAAGTAATACATTTGGGCCAGATAACTCACACCGGAATCGGCCCGAGCCCCAAGTAATACATTTGGGCCAGATAACTCACACTGGAATCGGCCCGAGCTCAATCTCTGCATCCTAGCCATAAGTAATATACTGTCGAAGGCGGCGCAGACTCAGGCCACATGACGTCGGCACAGTCTGAATCTCAGCCGAGTGCCCCGACTCTCAGCTGGAATCGACCCAGATTCGCTGTGCTAGCTGGGTAGCTAACGCTAGCCACAACAAATTGGACTTTATTGTGAACAAAGTCGTGTTGTGGACACAAATGCGTTACGAAAAATAATTGTGTGGTGGACAAGAAAATTGTGTACTGGACACAAATCCTTTATGAAGAAAATCATGTGGTGGATATTATTATTCTTTTTTTTGTGCCGGTCACGAATTTCGAATAAGTAATTTGTGTCTATTTTACAATAATCTGTGATAGTGTGTTGATTTTAGTCGGTGGCATCTCACTTTGCATAATTTTCAGTGCAGAATTATACAGAACTGTGGCTGATGTAACCATGGAAACATAGGATTAAAGCAGTCTGTGCTGCAACTTTAAATGCAACTCTGGAAGCTTATTTAATACCGCACATGAACAGCAAGGGCTCTGTTTTAATGGCTTAAATAAGCGGCACTGGTGTCAAATGAAACCATAATACACCCAACATTTTTACGTCAAATCCTCTAATTTAGAAATTAACATCACCCTACATGTTACAGAATAATGTAGTGAGATGTACATTTCTACGGGTTTAGAATGGTGATTCAGACGTGTATAACTCACATTCTAAACCTGTTTTGAGATGATGTGCCAAGTGTTTGAAGTGATAAGTTGTGTTTTTTGTACCCTGTGAAAATATCACCCTTATAATCCACTTAATTAGGGCAAAAATAAGCCAATAAATGACATATCACCAAGGAGCTTTTGGAGCCATTATACAAACTAAGTAAAAAGAAAAGCATGTCTATGACACTACTTTATCTCTTAAAGACTGGAAGTTTGGCATTGTAGTCTTAGACTTCAAAATCAATGTTATGTGCTGTGCTACCTGTATATTTTGTGACTGATACACTATGATCGTTGTACTGCTCTCTTTTTAAAAAATATGTCAACCCCCCCAAAAAAAAATTATCATGATAACTGGTGCTAAATTACATAATACAGAAACTCGTTGAGTCAGTCCCATACATTGCCAGTTCAACATAGCAACCAGACGTGAGGTAATGAAAATGCAGCACTAACATACCAGTGAATTTCTGAAGGACAGGGCAATTAACAGGCTTCAAGGGGAATACAGTCGTTTATCGAGGGAGGGAGCAGTACAACTGATAATTTCTTGCCCCCAATGATAAAGAACTAAATTGATTGGTGTGTCTTGCAGTGTATCACCGACAGACATTGTGCTGAAGGCCTCTTTACTCTTGACTTATAGTGTTTTCTAGGGCACTAATATATACTTTTTTACCTAATTGAGAAGCTTTTATTTCTTCCTTATACACTGGAGGCATAGTGGGTGAAATTGAACCTATTCTAAAATGTCACAAGCCATACAGTAAAAGGTTGTAAATTCCATCCTTGGCATTTGTTCCCCCCAATTGTCTCAAAAAGAACTTTGAACATAGCAGTCTGTAAGATTTACATTTAGCAGACGCTCTTATCCAGAGCGACTTACAGTTAGTGCGTTCATCTGAAGAAAGCTAGGTGAGACAACCACATATCTCTGTCATTGTAGGTAAACATTTCCTCAATAAAATAGCTATCAGGAAAAATAAAAGTGTGAGTGTTAGTTCACGAAAGGCAAGGGTGTTAGTCCGATTTTGCTGCTTTTAACTCCAAATAAAAGAGCAAAGGAATCTAGGGCTATACCAATCTTGCCACTGATTTAGTTCCATAAAGGAGTAATTTTTTTTGCCTTGGGCATGCATGTTACACCTACACACCCTGGACCGGCCCTGCCAATAAGCCGCATAAGCGGCCACTTAGGCCCCCCCCCCCAACCAAAGGAGGAATTCAGTTTGTTGAGACCCTGACTAATAGTATAATACACAAGTTCCAATTTCAAAATTGGGTAATGCGTCTGTCTTAGAATTGCAGGGAATTTGTAGATGTAGTAGAGCCTGTGTGTAGCTGGTGTAGAGGAGTCAGGCACAGTACAGCAGATATGAGTAAAAAACGTATTTACTCAAAATTCCAATACAACTCAAATAATCGAGCCCACAATAACGGACCATATTACAAACAAACAATCACGCACAAAAAACATGGGGAAAACAGAGGGTTAAATAATGAACATATAATTGGGGAACCAGGTGTGTAAAACAAGACAAAACAAATGGAACATGAAAAGTAGATTGGCCATGGCTAGAAGACCGGTGACGTCGACCGCCGAACGCCGCCCGAACAAGGAGAGGGACCGACTTCGGCGGAAGTCGTGACAGTACCCCCCCTTGACGCGCGGCTCCAGCAGCACGCCGACACCAACCTCGGGGACGACCCGAAGGACGAGGCGCAGGGCGATCCGGATGGAGATGGTGGAGCATCAAAGGGTCCGCAGCATTAAAGGGTCCAACACGTCCTCCACCGGCACCCAGCATCTCTCCTCCAGACCGAACCCCTCCCACTCCACGAGGTACTGAAGGCCCCTCCTCCGACGCCTCGAGTCCAGGATAGCTAGAACAGCATACGCCGGGGCCCCCTCGATGTCCAGAGGGGGCGGAGGAACCTCCCTCACCTCAGACTCCTGGAGTGGACCAGACACCACCGGCCTGAGGAGAGACACATGGAACGAGGGGTTAATACGGTAATCTGGGGGGAGCTGTAATCTGTAACAAACCTCATTCAGTGTCCTCAGGACTTTGAATGGCCCCATAAAACCGCGGGCCCAGCTTCTGGCAGGGTAGGTTTCTGGGCCCGGTGCGGACACCGGGGCCTCACTGCGGTGGAGGTCGGCGCTCGACTTCTGCCACCTCACGGCCCATTGCAGGTGCACATGGGCGGCGTCCCAGGTCTCCTACGAGCGCTTAAACCATTCGTCCACCGCAGGAGCCTCAATCTAACTCTGATGCCAAGGTGCCAGAATCGGCTGATACCCCAGTACGCACTGGAAGGTAGAGAGGTTAGTGGAGGAGTGGCGGAGTGAGTTTTGGGCCATCTCTGCCCATGGGATGAACGCCGCCCACTCCCCCGGCCGGTCCTGGCAATAGGACCGCATAAACTTACCCACATCCTGGTTTACTCTCTCCACCTGCCCGTTACTCTCGGGGTGAAAACCTGAGGTGAGGCTGACCGAGACCCCCAGACATTCCATAAACGCCCTCCAGACCCTGGACGTGAACTGGGGACCCCAATCAGAGACTATTTCCTCAGGCACCCCGTAGTGCCGGAAGACGTGTGTGAACAGGGCCTCTGTAGGGCCGTAGGCAGACCGGGCAAAGGGAGGAGACGGCAGGACTTAGAAAACCGATCCACAACGACCAGGATCGTGGTGTTGCCTTGTGAGGGAGGAAGATCAGTCAGGAAGTCCACCAACAGGTGCGACCACGGCCGTTGTGGAACGGGTAGGGGTTGTAACTTCCCTCTGGGCAGGTGTCTAGGAGCCTTGCACTGGGCGCACACTGAGCAGGAGGAAACATAAACCCTCATGTCCTTGGCCAAGGTGGACCACCAGTACTTCCCACTAAGACAGCGCACTGTCCGACCAATGCCAGGATGACCAGAGGAGGGTGACGTGTGGGCCCAATAGATCAACCGCGGACAGCAGACGGAACGTACAGACGCCCAGCTGGACACTGAGAGGGAGTGGGCTCTGTACGCAACGCCCGCTCGATGTCCGCGTCCAGCTCCCACACTACCGGTGCCACCAGGCAAGAGGCCGGGAGTATGGGAGTGTGATCCATGGACCGCTCCTCTGTGTCATACATCCGGGACAGTGCGTCTGCCTTAGCGTTCTGGGAACCTGGTTGGTAGGACAGGGTGAAAACCAAACGGCCCACCTTGCCTGGCGAGGGTTCTGTCTCCTCACCGCCCAGATGTACTCCAGATTGCGGTGGTCAGTCCAGATGAGAAAAGGGTGTTTCGCCCCCTCAAGCCAATGTCTCCACGCCTTCAGAGCCTTTAACGACAGCCAACAGCTCCCTTGTCCCCCACATCATAGTTTTGCTCCCCCGGGCTGAGCTTCTTCAAAAAGAAGGCACAGGGGCGGAGATTCGGTGGCGTACCTGAGCGCTGAGAGAGCACGGCTCCTATCCCGCGTCCACCTCCACTATGAACGCCAAAGAGGGATCCGGATGAGCCAGCATGGGAGCCGAGGTAAACAGAGCCTTCAGGTGACCAAAAGCCCTGTCCACCTCAGCCGACCACTGCAGTCGCACCGGTCCCCCCTTCAGCAGTGAGGTAATTGGAGCCGCTACCTGACCAAAGCCCCGGATAAACCTCCGGTAGTAGTTGGCAAACCCTAGGAACCGCTGCAGCACTTCCTTTACCGTGGTGGGAGTTGGCCAATTATGCACGGCTGAAATGCGGTCACTCTCCATCTCCACCCCTGACGTGGAAATGCGGTACACTAGGAAGGAGACGGACTGTTGGAAGAACAGACATTTCTCAGCCTTGACGTACAGCTCACTTGACGTACAGCTCATGCTCCAACAGTCGACCAAGCACCCTGTGCACCAGGGACACATTCTCGGCGCGTGTAGCGGTGTATATCAGAATGTCGTCGATATACACCACTACATCCTACCCGTGCAGGTCCCGGAAAATCTTGTCAACAAAGGCCTGGAAGACTGATGGAGCATTCATCAACCCGTACAGCATGACGAGGTACTCATAGTGCCCTGAGGTGGTACTAAATGCCGTCTTCCACTCGTCCCCCTCCCGGATACGCACCAGGTTGTAAGCGCTCCTGAGATCCAATTTTGTGAAGAAGCGTGCCCCGTGCATTGACTCGATCGCACTGGCTATGAGAGGCAGCGGATAGCTGTATCTCACAGTGATCTGATTGATACCCCGATAGTCAATACACAGGTGCAGACCTCCATCCTTCTTCTTCACAAAAAATAAACTCGAGGAGGCAGGTGAAGTGGAGGGCCGAATGTATCCCTCCCCCAGGGATTCGGAGACATATGTTTCCATAGCCGCCTTCTCCTCCTGGGACAGAGGATACACGTGACTTCTGGGAAGTGATGCGTCTACCAAGAGATTTATCGCACAATCCCCCCGTTGATGGGCCTCGACTCCCTGAGGAATCCCCCCAGCACCGACCAGCAGTGTGCCTTCTGCGACCACAGATGGTGCAGGGAATGGCCCCTCCTCCGGTCGCCCTAAGTGCGGCACCTCCCAGCTCCATAGGCGTCGGAGCGGAGAACTGACAGGCCCCGATCCGGACGTCCGCGGGTAGCCAGCAGGTTGTCCAGCCGGATGGACAGGTCCACCAGCTGGTCCAACGTGAGGGTGGCCAGGGTCTGAAAGTCCAAAGTGAAATCCTGCTCGCACCTCGTCCCCTGCCTCAGATGGAACAGACGTTCACCCGTCGCTCGACCCTCAGGCGGCTGCCGGATGCGTGTGAAAATGAGATTTTCACATGTGAAACTGCAAATTTGACAACGAAAAAATGTGTAAGGTTTCTACATTGAACCTAAAAGAGCTAAAAGAGTCAGGTAGAATTAAACATCACTGCACAGCGGGCACAGCAGGCGCCGCACCTTTTGGTTAGACAAAACCCTGAAATTATTGATAATATCATTCAGGTGGTTTAACAATATTTTGCTACTTGAGAAATACATTGTGTACTGTTTGTTTTTGTTGCAATTGCTGGTCCTTATCCTTGCCCTCAGACATTACTGTGTCAGCATATTTCAGAAGTTGCTATCGGTTCTACATTATGCAAATGTAAATAAAGATGCTGTCAAAAAGGTATAGCAGGCTGGATTAAAAGGATATTAGGCTTTCACTGCACAAGGACTGACCCTCAAATGACATTTCCACCAAATAAAGTAAATCTAGTGTATCAGTTCTTAGAAAAAAGGTTTCCAAAAGGGTTTATCAGCTGTCCCCATAGGATAACCCTTTTGGGGTTCAGGTAGAACTAATTTAGGTTCAATGTAAAACCCTCTGTGGAAAGGGTTCTACATGGAACTCAAAAGGGTTCTACCTGGAACTAAAAAGGATTATTCAAAGGGTTCTCCTATGGGGACAGCCGAAGAACCCTTTTAGGTCCTAGATAGCACATTTGTAAGAGATACAGTGAGGGAAAAAAGTATTTGATCCCCTGCTGATTTTGTACGTTTGCCCACTGACAAAGAAATGATCAGTCTATAATTTTAATGGTAGGTTTATTTGAACAGAATAACAACAAAAAAATCCTGAAAAACGCATGTGAAAAATTTTATGAATGGTATTGCATTTTAATAAGTATTTGACCCCCTCTCAATCAGAAAGATTTCTGGCTCCCAGGTGTCTTTTATACAGGTAACGATCTGAGATTAGGAGCACACTCTTAAAGGCAGTGCTCCTAATCTCAGTTTGTTACCTGTATAAAAGACACCTGTCCACAGAAGCAATCAATCAATCAGATTCCAAACTCTCCACCATGGCCAAGACCAAAGAGCTCTCCAAGGATGTCAGGGACAAGATTGTAGACCTACACAAGGCTGGAATGGGCTACAAGACCATCGGCAAGCAGCTTGGTGAGAAGGTGACAACAGTTGGTGCGATTATTCGCAAATGGAAGAAACACAAAAGAACTGTCAATCTCCCTCGGCCTGGGGCTCCATGCAAGATCTCACCTCGTGGAGTTGCAATGATCATGAGAACAGTGAGGAATCAGCCCAGAACTACACGGGAGGATCTTGTCAATGATCTCAAGGCAGCTGGGACCATAGTCACCAAGAAAACAATTGGTAACACACTACGCCGTGAAGGACTGAAATCCTGCAGCGCCCGCAAGGTCCCCCTGCTCAAGAAAGCACATATACATGCCCGTCTGAAGTTTGCCAATGAACATCTGAATGATTCAGAGGACAACTGGGTGAAAGTGTTGTGGTCAGATGAGACCAAAATGGAGCTCTTTGGCATCAACTCAACTCGCCGTGTTTGGAGGAGGAGGAATGCTGCCTATGACCCCAAGAACACCATCTCCACCGTCAAACATGGAGGTGGAAACATTATGCTTTGGGGGTGTTTTTCTGCTAAGGGGACAGGACAACTTCACCGCATCAAAGGGACGATGGACGGGGCCATGTACCGTCAAATCTTGGGTGAGAACCTCCTTCCCTCAGCCAGGGCATTGAAAATGGGTCGTGGATGGGTATTCCAGCATGACAATGACCCAAAACACACGGCCAAGGCAACAAAGGAGTGGCTCAAGAAGAAGCACATTAAGGTCCTGGAGTGGCCTAGCCAGTCTCCAGACCTTAATCCCATAGAAAATCTGTGGAGGGAGCTGAAGGTTCGAGTTGCCAAACGTCAGCCTCGAAACCTTAATGACTTGGAGAAGATCTGCAAAGAGGAGTGGGACAAAATCCCTCCTGAGATGTGTGCNCTGGGTGAAAGTGTTGTGGTCAGATGAGACCAAAATGGAGCTCTTTGGCATCAACTCAACTCGCCGTGTTTGGAGGAGGAGGAATGCTGCCTATGACCCCAAGAACACCATCCCCACCGTCAAACATGGAGGTGGAAACATTATGCTTTGGGGGTGTTTTTCTGCTAAGGGGACAGGACAACTTCACCGCATCAAAGGGACGATGGACGGGGCCATGTACCGTCAAATCTTGGGTGAGAACCTCCTTCCCTCAGCCAGGGCATTGAAAATGGGTCATGGATGGGTATTCCAGCATGCCAATGACCCAAAACACACGGCCAAGGCAACAAAGGAGTGGCTCAAGAAGAAGCACATTAAGGTCCTGGAGTGGCCTAGCCAGTCTCCAGACCTTAATCCCATAGAAAATCTGTGGAGGGAGCTGAAGGTTCGAGTTGCCAAACGTCAGCCTCGAAACCTTAATGACTTGGAGAAGATCTGCATAGAGGAGTGGGACAAAATCCCTCCTGAGATGTGTGCTAACCTGGTGGCCAACTACAAGAAACGTCTGACCTCTGTGATTGCCAACAAGGGGTTTGCCACCAAGTACTAATTCATGTTTTGCAGAGGGGTCAAATACTTATTTCCCTCATTAAAATGCAATTCCATTTATAACATTTTCCACATGCGTTTTTCTGGATTTTTTTGTTGTTATTCTGTCTCTCACTGTTCAAATAAACCTACCATTAAAATTCTAGACTGATCATTTCTTTGTCAGTGGGCAAACGTACAAAATCAGCAGGGGATCAAATACTTTTTTCCCTCACTGTATCAACCACTGAAATATTTTAGATTAGTGTGTGGTTCATTTCATTTTATGTCTACGGTTCTATTGCAAGAAGCTTAAATCCAATATCTTTGATATTACAGCTGTGATTGAATTTGATGCATTTTCATTAATGGGGTACAAAATTAAAAGTAAATATCAATGTCAAATGTTTCCATTGGGGATCCACAGTTGCTTTCCACTTTTGTCAAAATAACATGAAAAGAAGAAGCTGTAAGCCGAGTGTTATGACATCGTAGCAATTTTTTTCCCACCGAACCGTCTGTCCCCGCTTCCTCACTGTTTGTGAGCTTTGAAGCTTTCTTTGAGAGCTATAGCATGAACACTATTAGGCACACACTCTCTTCTCATCTCCTCCTTGTTGCCAGGTCACTGGACTCAGCAACACACTCTTCTGCGTACACTGCTGGAGCTGCAGTCAGCCGACAAGATGCTTCCCATTCCAATGCTCCCATGCACCTGCTTGCACTCACAAGTTAACTTGGTGGGCGCTCTGTCTCGCAGTAGCAAACTGCACTCCAATGATCCCATCATACATCTTACCAGAGAGAGCACTAAGGCCCTCCGGGACTTGTGTGAGACCTGTTCCTTATTATAGCTCATCACATGGTTGGGATTTTGTTTTGATGAATAAAAAGAAAACATCAGTATGATAACTTGGCTGTGACATCATCAGTATGTTAGAAAAACATTACACTAATGTATAACTTAGTATGAGGCTGGTATTGGCCAATTTTCAAGTTAGTGCAATTTATTTGTATTGAATAAACACCCCTTATTATGAAGGCATTATTTTAGGCATTATTTTGAACATTATACCAGTGGGAGACATTTTCTTTCACGAGAGACATCCGACAATTCTAATGAATACTCAGGGCGAATAAGGTGTGGATTCACGCGCAGAGCACGGCAGATGTTTATTACGCCTTCACAGAAGGCAGGAGTCGTGGTCACAGGCAGGCAAAGGTCAAACACAGGTAGGCAGTCAAAAACAAACAATACCTCACAACCATACAAACAGAAAGAACTGAACTAAATAGGGATCTGATGAGACCAGGTGAGAAATGAACACAGGTGAAATCAATGAACAAAAATGAAAGACAATTTCTTTGTGAAATTCCAGAACACAAAGAAAAAGAACACAAGGTTGACTAAGAAAAGAAAATCAGAACCTTACAGCAATACTGCGATTTTGTGTTTGTGCCTCGGGACTACAGTTCACATCATGACAGTTTTTTTACTCTTATTTGAGCAGTGAAACAAAGCACGGTGACTTTAAATTTCATCTAAGATTCTGACCACAAAGTGCTTATTAAGGAACGGTACTTATTAGAGGGGATATGGTTTATTTGTCAGACCAGTGTTGATGTGTAAAAGAAGCTTTTAATTAGGCTAGGGAAGGTCTGAGAGGAAATTTCTCTATAGCCTATGCAGAGTCAAAAACGCTAACATTGTCCTTGTGGCCTCTGCGGGCTTTGTGTGCAGGGCCCAATTCATGGCTAGAACCCATTTCTTTAACCAATCAGATTGCAAGGCTGGAAATAACCATTTTACAATGCACATTGAATTCAGGTTGGTCAGCGATCCAAACATTGATTGCAGGGGTCTAAGCCTGTAGGGCAAATTTAACAGAATTGAGTACACAGCTCTGCAGAGACCATTAAAAACTATGACAGAACATTAATCTCAGATCTTATTTTAAAGCCACAGTTATAGGCGTTAACATTCTATATTTGATTGAGAGCTGACTGCTCTCCGCAGAGTGAAGAATGACCTTTTATTTAGACATTGAATTAAAATGAAGAATGACAAGGTCAAAGGTGAAGACTCAAAAGAGACAATGATAAATAATTTAGCAGACAGAATTCTAAAGTGGTCCAACATATAGGTCACTCAGCTGCAGGAAAATCCAAGCCAAATCAAAGTTGGAATAATCTTCTCCATTAACAGCAAGAGTAACATCTCAACGGGAGGGTGTTTTTCTCTTTAACTTTTTTGGTTTTACTATCCCTGTGTTTGTGGTGATCTCTCTAAGGCAGGGGTTGGCAACAGGTGGCCTGCAGGAAAGTTTTGTGATTTATTTTAGTCCCCAAAGTTTTGAGTAAGTAAATAAAATAAAATAATAATCATATTTTGGGGATTTTAGTAAAATAAAATAAAAATACTAAAATCATCAGGAATTCAGGTCAAATTTGTTTAATTTAGGAAATCTATTCCCACTAATAAAGAAAAGAGACATACAGTACCAGTCAAAGGTTTGGGACACACCTACTCATTCAAGTATATATATATATTTTAACTATTTTCTACATTGTAGGATAATAGTGAAGACATCAAAACTATGAAATAACACATAGAATCATTTAGTAAGCAAAAAAGTGAAACAAATCAAAATATATTTATATTTGAGATTCTTCAAAGTAGCCACCCTTTTCCTTTGACAGCTTTGCACACTCTTGGCATTCTCTCAACCAGCTTCACCTGGAATGCTTTTCCAACGGTCTTGAAGGAGTTCCCACATATGCTGAGCACTTGTTGGCTGCTTTTCCTTCACTCTGCGGTCCAACTCATCCCAAACCATCTCAATTGGGTTGAGGTCGGGTGATTGAGGAGGCCAGGTCATCTGATGCAGCACTCCATCACTCTCCTTCTTGGTCAAATAGCCCTTACACAGCCTGGAGGTGTGTTGGGTCATTGTCCTGTTAAAAAACAAATGATAGTCCCACTAAGCGCAAACCAGATGGCTTGGCGTTTCGCTGCAGAATGATGTGGTAGCCATGCTGGTTAAGTGTGCATTGAATTCTAAATAAATCACAGACAGTGTCAACAGCAAAGCACCCCCACACCATCACACCTCCTCCTCAACGCTTCATGGTGGGAACCACACATGCAGAGATCATCCGTTCACATACTCTGCATCTCACAAAGACACGGCAGTTGGAACCAAAAATCTCAGATTCTGACTAATCAGAACAAAGGACAGATTTCCACCGGTCTAATGTCCATTGCTCGTGTTTCTTAGCCTAAGCAAGTCTTTTCTTCTTAATGGTGTCCTTTAGTATTGGTTTCTTTCGACCATGAAGGCCTGATTCACGCAGTCTCCTCTGAACAGTTGATGTTGAGATGTGTCTGTTACTTGAACTCTGTGAGGCATTTATTTGGGCTGCAATTTCTGAGGCTGGTAACTCTAATGAACTTATCCTCTACAGCAGAGGTAACTCTGGGTCTTCCTTTTCTGTGGCGGTCCTCATGAGAGCCAGTTTCATCATAGCGCTTGATGCTTTTTGCGACTGCCCTTGAAGAAACTTTAAAAGTTCTTGAAAGTTTTTGTATTGACTGACCTTTATGTCTTAAAGTAATGATGGACTGTTGTTTGTCTTTGCTTATTTGAGATGTTCTTGCCATAAAATGGACTTGGTCTTTTACCAAATAGGGATATCTTCTGTATACCACCCCTACCTTGTCACAACACAACTGATTGGCTCAAACGCATTAAGAAGGAAAGAAATGAACTTTTAATCAAGCACACCTCTTAATTGAAATGCATTCCAGGTGACTACCTCATGATGCGGGTTGAGTGTGCAAAGCTGTCAAGGCAAGGTGTAGCTACTTTGAATAATCTCAAATATTAAATATATTTTGATTTGTTTAACACTTTTTTGTTCATGAAATGGTTCCATATGTGTTAGTTCATAGTTATGTAAAAAATAGTAAAAATAAATAAAAACCCTTGAATGAGTAGGTGTGTCCAAACCTTTGACTGGTACAATATGTGATGGTGTCTCAATGTAATTAAGGTATGAAATGATTGTTATTTTTAAATACAATCTCTTTTTCAGATTAGTTGTGGTCAATTCGCAGTGTACATATTATTATAATTATGTTCCGGCCCCCCGACCATCCTCTCAGACAAAAATCTGCCCACAGCTGAATCTAGTTGACTACCACTGCTCAGGAATGAGTGTGTCATTATTTATGCATGTAGGCTAGATCATGTAATGGCACAAAACAGTTTTATAGGCCATCCATATAATGCAAAATATAGACAGAAGGAGGAGGAATGAGGAGTTTGGACAATGGAATGAGGATGTCATAAAATGGACACCATACTATAGTCTATAGATAATGCAATTTGATCACTTGCACGAGGAAAGGTTGAATTCATATAAATACATTTATATATGAACAACCTCTTACTGCAATGCTACTCTTTGTTGTTATATGTAATAGACCACAATAGAAATGTACCAGTTAAATAACTAGGAAGTTTATCTCAATTAAATGCAAATTTACTGGAGACTATTGTCAAACAAAGTTTTTGTAATTATCGTCAGTATAATGGAATGGCACTGCTCCATTTTATTTTCAAATTGTGTTATTCATAGCAATAAGGGATACTTTTATTATTGAATGCCATGTATTTCTGTCAGTGGATATGCTTTGTAAAGTTACAGTTTTCTCTAGATCTATACATAGGTTTTTCTCAAGATGTAAACGAGGCTAATACGTCTCTTCAAGATATACACAAACTTTGTACTGGTCTGATTAACATGCTCTTTTAAAATTAAATTGCATTTATACTGCATGGATGAGTACGTAACTCACACTTATGCAAGACCAGTTGTGTCATTTGTAAAAGTGAGGACTACAACATTGCATACATACAGGCAGAGGTATGAACTCTGGGAACTTACTCCTGACACCCCCTCCCCATAGCCTTATCAACAAATATAATCTATGATTTGCTGTTTAGTTGGAAATGAAAATATTTTCACCTCATGCAATAGCATTAGCATGTTGATTTTAATCTTGGGTATGAGCTAAGCTATGACATTGCAGTCAGCAAATGGGCCAGTACACATTAAGCACAGTATAAATGGAATGGAGCCAAGTTAAATATGCCAATTAAAATATGGTACTCATGACTTAGATTATAAATTTGTTTTAGTGATGGTAATTTTACAGAGGATGATAGTAATCATGCTGTAATGGCTCAAGGTTCTTACCACTGTTGTTGTTTTTGTAGACATCCTCAATTTTAATGTGTGGATTAGCATCCATCCGTAATTGTTGTTCAGCTTATTTTGTTGTGAGTTCAAGGTTATGCTGGTACATTTACCTTAGATTGGTTGATAATTCTGTCTCATACTAATGGTCCGATGTTTCAGACGACCTGAAGTTGTCATCCTGTTATGATAAGGAGTCAGCAGGCATGCCAGAAATAGCCTCTTAATTTTGTTCTCCTTTCTGCCTCACCCTTGTGATAATACATTTCTGATTCATTTTAGCCTTATCTAATTCTCTCAATGATAACAGAGCTATTTATGTTTGGATGTTCCTTTACAATGTATTTTGGAAGTTTTGAGTGAAGATTAAGGGGACAATCAGCAGTTGAATAACAAAGCATTTTCCCCACTGCTGTTTGCTAAAAAGCTGGGGGATGGGGCTGGAAACATGTAACCACTCTCAAATTCATAGACAGAGCTATGGATGCAAGGACCATGTTGAGGCTATACAGTGTTTGTTCACATTTTATTTTATATTTTTTGTTAAACAAGCTTGCATTTTGGGTCTGATGGGATACGACTGTTGAACTAAGCTCATGAGGCATTTCTAAATTGTATTTTTCAAGAATCAATGGGTACATATAATTAATTTAAAAGTAAAAAATGCATGCATCAACTGCCCCTTAAATAATCTCTGTAGTTTACTAAAAAGATTCAATACAATAGCTGATGATTGATTAGATCAGTGGTTCCCAAACTTTTTATAGTCCCATACCCCTTCAAACATTCAACCTCTAGCTGCGTACCCCCACTAGCACCAGGGTCAACACTCTCAAAAGTTGTTTTATGCCATCATTGTAAGCCTGCCACACACACACTGTACAATACATTTATTAAACATAAGAATGACTGAGTTTTTGTCACAACCCAGCTTGTGGGAAGTGGCAAAGAGCTCTTATAGGACCAGGGCACAAATAATAATATAATAATAATCAATACTTTTGCTCTTTATTTAACCATCTTACATATAAAAATGTATTTGTTCATCGAAAATTGTGAATAACTCACCACAGGTTAGTGAGAAGGGTGTGCTTGAAAGGATGCACATAACTCTGCAATGTTGCGTTGTATTGGAGAGTCTCAGTTTTACAGAACCGCTTGTTGCAATTTCGATGAGGCTCTCTTGCTCAGATATCGGTAAGTGGACTGGAGGCAGAGCATGAAAGGGATAACGAATCCAGTTTGTGTCATCCGTTTCGGGAAAGTACCTGCGTAATTGCGCTCCCAACTCAGTCAGGTGCTTCGCTATATAACATTTTAAATTGTTCGTAAGCTTTAGTTCATTTGCACACAAAAAATCATACAAAGATGGAAAAACCTGTGTGTTGTCCTTGTTAATGCAGACAGAGAAGAGCTCCAACTTCTTAATCATAGCCCAATTTTGTCCCGCACATTGAATCTTGTTGTAATCCCTGTAATCCTAGATTAAGATCATTCAGGTCGAGAAAAATATCACCCAGATAAAACAGTCGTGTGAGAAACTCGTCATCGTGCAAGAGGTCAGACAAGTGAAAATGATGGTCAGAAAAGAAAACTTGAAGCTCGTATTTCAATAAAAAAATATCTGTCAATACTTTGCCCCTTGATAACTAGCGCACTTCTGTATGTTGTAAAGGTGTTACATGGTTGCTGCCCATATCATTGCATAGTGCAGAAAATACACGAGTTCAGGGGCCTTGCTTTAACAAAGTTAACCATTTTCACTGTAGTGTCCAAAATGTCTTTCAAGCTGTCAGGCATTCCCTTGGCAGCAAGAGCCTCTCGATGGATGCTGCAGTGTACCCAAATGGCGTCGGTAGCAACTGCTTGCCCAGCGCATTACCACTCCACTATGTCTCCCTGTCATGGCTTTTGCACCATCAGTACAGATACCAACACATCTTGACCACCAAAGTCCATTTGGAGTCACAAAGCTGTCCAGTACTTTAAAAATATGTCTTCCTTAATTGACCCTCCATAAACGTAACAGACATATACCAGGAGCTGTGCCAGGCCCGCCACATCTGTTGACTCATCCAGCTGTAACACATAGAATTCACTAGCTTGTATGCGAAGGAGTAATTGTTTCAAAACATCTCCTGCCATGTCACTGATGCGTTGTGAAACAGTGTTGTTTGATGAAGTCTTTGTCTGTATAGTTTTTTTTTGCCTTTTCCCCCAGCATTGTCCTAGCCATATCCTCGGGAGCAGGAAGAATTAAGTCCTCCACAATAGTATGGGGCTTGCCTGTCCAAGCTGCTCGGTAGCTCATCATATATGACGCTTCTAGCCCCTTCTTATTAATGGTATCTGTTGCTTTTATACATGTCTTACTACTCGAAAGTCATCTTAATTCTCGCTCAAAAAACTCCCGTGGCTTATTTTTCTAATTGGCATGTTTTGTTTCTAAATGTCTGCGCAAGAGTGAAGGTTTCATTGAGTTGTGAGATAGTACTTTTGCACATATAACACACTGTGGTTGAGGAAAGGCACTACTCCCAATATAAATGAACCCCAAATCAATGTAGTTCTCATCATATTTGGGCCTCTTCGATGGTCCAACGTCCCTGTCTGTTTGGTGCTTTCCCGGGTAAGGGGGCAGTAGCTCTTTGGTTGAATTAGATTCATAACTGTCAGTGTTCATGCTAGCTGGGCTAACAACAAATGTAGAATTAATAAGCATTGGATGTGCTTGTGGAAGCAGAACAACTTGTGTCGTCGACAGGTGCAGTACTGCTGGTAGTAGCAATACTACCAGTAGAGCTGGTATGTGTCTATGGACGCGTGCCTTACTTTTTTAAACCATTTATCAATTTTTTAGCAAAAGGAATGCGCAGCAGCTACGTTTGGCTACGTACGGACCCTTAGTGGAATTCCCGCGATAGAGTAACAGTTAATGTGATTGGATGTTAATTATGACTAGGCTACCTGTATTTGACATTGTGTTGTTATTATTTCGCTGAACACTAGATGCTTTAATTGTATTTTTGGCAGTGAAACGAGCTAGAAAAAAACTCACCCAAATGTATAGCCCCATTGGAAAATATTAATGGACTGTTTGAAAATGTGAATACTTTTTTTTTATGAATCACATTTGTTTTTGGCATACCCCCGACGGCATTGCGTGTACCCCAGTTTGGGAATACCTGGATTAGATCATACAACAATTATAGACTAAAGGAGATTACAAAGATCCCTTTTCAGTGTTACATAACTCTAAACTATATTATTCTGGCCTGGTTAATGCATGAGTTCTAGGGCTGTAACGGAGAACATAAATACAGCCACACTGGCAGTCAAGAACAGTGAAATTCCATGTGACCGCTGAGTCACGGTAACTAGGATTCTCCAAAACTGCGTCCTTTAAATGAATCGTACTGATGGTCGTTAGTAGACTACAAACTTGTTAATGGCCCTCAAGTCGCTAATGGCCTGGGCCCGGTTTCCTGATAGTGATGGAACTTAAGCTTACCTATTTTAACGATGTCTTTTTCCTACAACGGCCGAAGATGTAACAAGTGTTTCCCAAAACACCACGCAGAGAGAATGTTGTTAAGTGCGTCGTTGGAGCATGTTTTGAGACTAATAGGATTGAAAGAAAGGCAGCGCTGCTCCTGGATCAGCTTTTCCATTCAAATCTTACTATGAATCAGCTCCTGTCACGGTTCAAGAATTCACCGGCTCACTCTGTGTGTGCGTGTGTGTGTGGGTGTGGCCGCTGATTGCTCCCTGCTCGTTATCAGCGCCAGCTGTTACTCATTGTCAGTGCCTATATATACTCGTGGTCTTGGTCTAGTGTTTGTCGGTTCGTTGTCTTGTTTCCCGGTGCGTGTGTTTCTCTCCAGGCCGAGTTCTGTGTTCTCCTTTGGTTCTGTTCTCCGCTGGACTCTACGTTCGCTCTCTCTCCTGTGGAGGACTCAATGTTGGGCACGTTCAGGATCGCCAGTCTGGGAATTCCTCGTCGCTCGCTGACGTACAGAGGATTGGGTTTCCCTGCAGCCTCGGCGCTGTTCAGACCCAGACACTTACTGACACATCCTATTTACCTGTACCTGTTACTTACCTCCTGGATTGCTACAATAAATATTGAACTGTACTCGCTACTGAATCCTCCGTCCTTTTCACGTGACAGAACGAACCGACCATACATGGATTCAGCGAGTGCACCGGAGCTAACGAGATTTCTATCCAGACACGGGTCTCGGATGGATCAACAGGAGGAACAGATGAAGGCAACGGGTCATGCGGTTCAAACCTTGGTGGCGCAGGTGTCAGAGCTCACCCAACAGCTTCAACAGCTAAGTGGCCCCGCTGCGTCCACCACATCGCCTGTTCTTCCTGCTCCCTTACCCCCTTCCCACCAACCTGAGCCGCGTATGCCCACCCCGGAGGCATATTCGGGTGAGCCTAATTTTTGCAGACCATTTATCAACAAGTGCACCTTGTTTTTTTCGCTCCAGCCACAGACGTTCGCCTCAGAACAAGCTAAAGTGGCTTTCACATTGGTAGGACGCGCGGCTCAGTGGGGAACTGCGGTGTGGGAGAACCATCACCAATGCTGCTCTTCATTTCTGGCACTATCAGAGGAGCTGAGGCGGGTCTTCGACCGTGCCGCTACGGGACGCGAGGCAGCCCGCGCTCTCGCAGATCTTCAGCAGGGGAGTAGACCAGTGTCGGATTATTCTATTGACTTTAGGACCCTGGCAGCTGAGTGCCAATGGAACGAGGAGGCGCAGTGGGACATGTTCCAGCATGGGTTGGCGGACCGCATACAGGGGGAGATTTATGCGTTGGATCTACCCAGGAGCCTGGATGGGCTCATTGACCTGGCGATAAGGGTCGATGCTCGCTTAAGCCGGATGGAACAGCGGACACATCAGACCCCGGGTTTCGCGAGGTTCGGGGGGCACCCGTCACCCAGCGACAATACGGTCAGTTCCGTGTTCCGTCGTGAGGCCGTGCAGGTGGGTGGAGCTCGACTCTCCCGGGAGGAGAGGCAACTACGGAGGAATAAGGGGCTGGGCCTGGATTGCGGAGGCACAGGACATTGGCTTAAGGACTATCCGGTAGGAGGGTTTCGCTCGCTAGC